>CM022944.1:69953865-70234136 GCA_012931725.1 Litsea cubeba | reverse complement strand
CTCCACCGATCAATCCTACCCCGAATGCTCCTGCTCCCACTCCTCAACAGATGTTGGAGACCATGCAACAGCTGGTAACCCAAAACCAGCAATCTTACAACTCGTGCTTGCGGGGCAGGGAGGAGCACAGTTTGGAGGAGCACCGCAGGGAGGAGCACCGCAAGGAGTACTGCCCTGAGGCATCCAACTGCTTTACGTCGAGGAGCACCTTGCCTGGGCGTCCGCCTCCATGGCGCCCATGATTTCCCTGTTGGGATTCACCAGGGCGCCCAGGGAGTTCCCCAGGGCACCCCTCACGGAGTGCTCCTGATAGACCCTTACGGTTGCGCCCACCACCAAGTGCCCTCGCCTCCAGGAGGGGGGCCGAATCATGGTGGAATTCCACCCCCTTCCTCTGCCTTTAATGGGGAGGATCCTCATTTCCAAGAGGAGGGGAGTGAAAACCAAAGCATGGAGGAGGGGAGCTATTTTCGTGACCCATCCAGGGAAGCTCCCAATCGCGGGGACGAAAAGATCAAGGAGATACAGAACCAGTTGGGAGATGTCTACAACGCCATGAAGGCGCAGACACCAGAGACAGTGGAATCACCTAGTTGGGCGAACGGACACACCGTTCAAGCCCGATGTGGTGAACTACCCGCTTCCCCAGAAGTTCAAGATGCCGTCCATGGAGACCTTTGATGGAAGAAATGATCCATTGGACCACCTGGAGACGTACAAAACCAAAATGTAGCTGCATAATATCCCTGATGAGATTATGTACAGGGTGTTCTCAACCACACTGAAGGGTTCTGCCCGCCTGTGGTTTGCCAGTCTCGCCCCAGCCTCCATCGCCACCTTTGGGGAGTTGAGCAACTCCTTCGTGTCACACTTCATCGGAGGACGCCGCCACCAGAAGCCTGCCACACACCTACTCAGCATAAAGCTGGATACAAATGAGAGCCTCAGGAGTTACCTCACTCATTTTAACGAGGATGTACTTCAAGTCAAAGAGCCTGACAACAAGGTGTCCATGACAGCCTTCATGGGAGGCCTCCGTTCATCGAGCTTCCTTTTCTCAGTGATGAAGCGCCCACCAAAGAGCATGCCAGAGTTACTGGTAAAGGCCCAGAAGTACATGAATGCAGAGGACACACAAGGGCCAGGCGGGGAGAGTCCTCCAGGACAAGGGACAAGGGGAAGGAGCGAGAAAGAGATGAAAGGAGGGAAACGAGCAACAAACGGAGCATGACAGAGAGGATACCTGCCAGAGACAGACTCGGTCCCGCCCCATAGAGAAACCGACTCGGTCCTGCTCCGCAGAGAGACAGACATGTATTCACTCCTCTCAGTGCCACTGTCGAGCACATCTTGTTCCAGATACAAGATGACCCCGCCATAAAATGGCCTGGAAAGATGAAGTCTCCTCCAAATCGCCGGAACCAGACCAAATATTGCCGATTCCACCACAACCATGGTCATGACACGGATGATTGTTTTGACCTCAAGAGGCAGATTGAGGATCTAATCCAGCGGGGTCACCTACGCCAGTATGTTGCTGGTAGGGGGCAAGCTCTGCCACCACCACCTCATAATACAGAGAACCAGCAGCCCATTGGAGAAATCCGAACCATCTCGGGAGGACTGGAAGAGTCACTCTCTGCCATGAAGGCCCATGCTAGAAAGGCAAGGCATCCCGATGAAGCGCGCCCGTCCAAGGTGCCCAGATTGGGAGCTGATGAAATCATATCCTTTTCGGATAAGGATTTGGAGGGGATCCAGCACCCCCATGATGACCCTCTACTGATTACCATGACCGTCGCCATTTTTCAGGTACACAGAATTCTGGTTGACAGTTGTAGCTCTGCAGATATCTTATTTGTAGACGCTTATGACAAGCTGAAACTGGGCCGAGAGAGGCTGCAACCTGTCAAATCTCCTTTCTTTGGGTTCTCAGGGGAGAAAGTGTTCCCTTTAGGGGCAATTACATTGCTAGTCACAGCCGGGATAGCCTCCCGAAGTTCCACTACAATGGTGAACTTCTTGGTGATAGACTGCCCGTCAGCCTATAACATCATACTAGGGCGACCCTACTCTTACGCACGAAGAGCCGTCCCTCCACTTATCATCTCATCATTCATTTTCCAATCCCGAATGGAGTCGGGGAAGTGAGAGGGGACTAGGTAGCAGCAAGAGAATGCTACGTCTCCTCAATGAAGGCCAAGAAAACGCAGGAGGCGTTGCAAGTTGAGGCCTTGGACCCAAGGGATGATGCCACTACAGAGAGAGGAGAACCCGTTGAAGAGCTCACCCCTGTGGTCTTAAATGAAGACTTTCCTGACATAAGGGTATACATTGGCTCTTCCCTTCCTGAAGATCTGGCCCACCAATTAAAACATTTTCTGAGGTGTAATATGGGCATTTTCGCATGGTCACATGCGGATCTTGAAGGAATTGATCCCGGAGTAGCCACTCACCGCCTCAATGTCGATCCTCGCCACAAGCCTGTCCGACAAAAGCTAAGGGACGCCTCCACTGAAAGGGCCCAAGTGATGGACAAGGAGGTCGGGAAACTAATTGACAATGGGGCAGTCAGGGAAGTAGCATACCCTGAGTGGCTCTCAAATGTGGTGATGGTAACCAAAGCAAATGGGAAGTGGCGCCTATGCGTCGATTTCTTGGAGCTCAACAAGGCATGTCCAAAGGATAGCTATCCGTTGCCACGGATTGACCTCCTCATCGACGCCACTGTTGGACATGAGTTGCTAGCTTTCTTGGATGCTTACTCTGGATACAACCAGATCAGAATGCATCCCCCAGACCAAGAAAAGACGTCCTTCATCACTCCAAAGGGGACCTATTGCTATAGAGTCATGCCCTTTGGGCTAAAAAATGCAGGGGCAACCTATCAGCGTCTGGTAAACAAAATGTTTCAATTCCAGATTGGGCAAACCATGGAGGTTTATGTAGACGACATGTTGGTCAAGAGCCTCGCCACTGCGGATCACGTCGACCACCTCCAAGAAACTTTTAATGTCCTCAGATCCTATTGCATGAAGTTGAATCTTGAGAAATGCGCCTTTGGCGTAGGATCAGGAAAATTCTTGGGCTTCATGGTCAACCGAAGAGGAATTGAGGCGAACCCAGATAAGATCAAGGCCATACTTGATATGCGGCCGCCCTCTTCCACCAAAGAGTTGCAGCGCCTCAACGGAAGAGTTGCAACACTTAATAGATTTGTTTCCAAGTCTGTTGACAAGTGCTTGCCCTTCTTCAAAATCCTCCAAAAAACTTTTGAGTGGGGACCCAAAGTCGAGGAGGCCTTCCAGAAGCTTAAAGCTTACCTGGCCGATCCCCCTCTTCTTTCGCATGCTGCACCCGGGGAGGTGTTGTATATATATCTCTCTGCTTCCCCCTCAGCAGTCAGCTCTGTCCTCATCAGAAATCATAATGGAGTGCAAAAGCCCATCTATTATGTGAGCAGAGCATACCGAGGGACAGAATTCAAATACTCGGAGCTCGAAAAGCTGGCGCTCACCCTCATCTCCACGGCAAGGCGCCTACGGCATTATTTTCAGAGCCATACTATTGTTGTAATTACTAATCAGCCTCTGAAGAGAGTATTGGGAAAGCCGGATGTATCCGGAAGATTGGTTAAGTGGGCAGTCGAATTGGGCGAGTTCGATGTCCAGTACCAGCCAAGGGCGGCCATCAAAGCACAAGCTCTGGCCGACTTTATAGCCGAATTTACAGCCCCAGAGGGGGTAACAAAGGATCCCACCAAGCTCCAAGTCAATCTCACACCCGACGTGGGCATCCAAGAGGGCGCCCAGACTCCCCCGGGTCTCCCGGGCGCCCAGGTTTCTCCGGGCGCCCATGTCTCCTTGGGCGCCCAGGCTTCTCCGGGCGCCCAAGCCATTACTCCCCTAGGCGCCCCGACCTCTTCGGGCGCCCAGGCCCTTCTGGAGGCCCAAGGTCTTCCCCACGCCGCCAGGCATCTCCCTTTGGCGCCCTAGCACCTCCAGCTTGCGACTCCCATCTTGATGTCCAGGTGCCCACTGAGATCACTGATCCTCCACCACAAATAAGGTAGAAGCTGTATGTTGATGGCTCTGCAACCAGTGAAGGAGGAGGAGCTGGCCTTGTTCTAATCAACCCCGACGGAACACCCATCAAGTATGCAGTGAAGCTCCACTTCGTCGCCTCTAACAATGAAGCTGAATATGAGGTCCTCCTCTCTGGTCTAAAATTGGCAATTGAAATGGATGCCCAGTACCTCATTGCTTACAGTGATTCCCAACTAGCGCTCAACCAAGTAAATGGCGAGTTCGAAGCAAAGGAGGCACGAATGCGGCAGTATCTAAGCATGGTGCAAAGAGTGATAGGGCGGTTCCAGCACTTCCAGATCTGTCACGCCCCTAGAGGGGATAACATGGCTGCAGACGCACTCGCCAGACTCGCCTCGTCATTGGAAGCGACATCTGTAGAACCGACAATCATCGGACACCAGTTGGAGCCAAGCAAGTTAGATGTGGGTACTGCAAACATCAACTGTGCGTCGGACGAGGCAAACTGGATGACTCCCATATGGGCGTACCTCCCAAACTGCCGCGGCCTGGGCGGTGCCCAACGCTGCCCCAAACAAGCGGCCCCTGCGCCCGCCGCCAGGCGTCCAGCTGCCTCGGCCTGAGGCGGCCCCATCCCGCGCCTGCTACCCGCCGCCGGGCGTCGAGCCGCCATCCCTGCGCCTAATGCCCGCTGCCGCGGCCTGGGCGGCGCCTGTCTGTGCGCCTGCGCTTTGCTGCCGCCGCCGGGAGTTGCGCCGCTGTCCCTGCGCCCACGCCCACTGTCGCGGCTTGGGCGGCACCCGTCCCCACGCCCGCGCTTGCTGCCGCCGGGCGTCGCACCGCCGTCCCTTGCGCCCGCGCCCGCTGCCTTGGCCTGGGCGGCGCCCGTCCCTGCGCCCACGCCCGCTGCCGCTGCCGGGCGTCGTGCCGCCATCCCTGCGCCCACGACCGCTGCCGCGGCCTGGGCGGCGCCATCCCCGCGCCCCGCGCCTGCAGCCGGGCGTCGCGCCGCTGTCACGACTGCCAGGGCAGCGCCCTCTGTCCATTCGCCCGCTACTGTCTCTTCTCCCACTCTGGCGCCCAGGGGAATCTTCTCCACTGCATGATTCACACCGGAAGCTTGGTCGCTGACAACGCCTGGGGCATTTTTTCCTGCAAGTTGCAGGTTCATCTTCTTCATCTGGGATGACCCTTCTCCACTTGGATGCTCCATAACCTTGAAAACTCCAACTTTTTCCTCCTTTGGAATGTGTAGGGTTTTCAAAGAATGAGTTATATAGCCTAGGGATTGAAGATAAGAGCCCAAATCTATAGGACTCTTCAAAACAAAAATAAATCTGAGTAGAAAAAGGAAAGACTACTAGAAATTGTTGGAAGGGAGGAGAGATCTAGATTTTCAAAATGCCCCCCTTTCAAAGCTTCTTTGGGCACGGTGCATTGAAGGGCAAATGATGAGTCAGGTCCAAGTGACCCAGTCTCTAATGGGCCAGGGCCTAAATCTGTGAAGATCCGAGTCAGTTGAGATCCAGATTCAAACCTACGAAGAAGCCTGACCACGTCAAGGCAACCCACGTCGTTTCAGAGTTGTTAACCCGCTTACCAGGTCCAGCGGAGGATATCTCACCTGCCTCGTCCATCGAGGGTTAGTTCGAAGACTCCATCAAAGGAGAGCATTGCTGTAAAGTCATCCCCATCTGTTTGGGGAAGACTATAAATAGAAGAGCCCCACTAGCTTGAGGGGTAAGATATATTCTTCCCTTTTAACACACTCTCTTTCTCCTACATTGTAATATCTGCATATTCAAGATATAAACCATCCGGCGATCTCTGCCCTTCTGAAGTGGACGTAGGTCATACTGACCGAACTACTATAATGTTCTCTCTCTTCTTTAATTACTGCCTTTATCATTTATTACTTGGCTGTGGTGTCCGAAACTAATTTAGGCATCATTAGGTTCGACTATGATCCTTGGTGGGCCATTGAAGATCTGATTAGATTAGTGGAGATAAGAGGTGGGTTGTCTCATGGGCTAGATAAGAGGTCGGTTGGAGCAGGAGCAAAGGCTCTAATCCACTATTGCCTTAGAAGGAGGGTTGTGCCTTGTTGGTGCTCGTAGCAAAAAGAAGGGAACAAAGAAGGGAAGATTCTATATGCACCCACATGTATTGCTGTATGCACCCACTTGCTGAACTCACCTACCTTTTTTATTTTCTTAATATCGTTTTGCTGAGCCCACCCACCATATTTTCCAGAATACCCACGCTGTAGTCCTCTTCGTTCTCCTCTGCATTTCCCGCATTTCCCTCGTCGACCCACTTTGAAAAACTGAGCAAAGGCAGTGCACATCGCTTCTCCTCCTCTTGCCTTCCCTCTTCTCGGTCGTTCTCCCTCCAAAGAGCATTAGTGCACATCGTTCCTTCTTATTCTTCTTCTTCACAGGACGCGTGAGGTGAGTCTTCTTCTTCTTTTTCTTTTTCTTTTCTTCTTCATACGTTTATCATTTTTACATTCCTTTTAGGTCGTAATTTCTTTGTTAGATAGTAGATAAGTTTATTACGAGCTAATTCATGTGCATTCGAAGTACTGAATCCTTTCAATTTGCCAAAAATCATGGCATTTTTCGCGATCTGCTCGGCAATGCAGAACCGTGCACCAATTGTTGTGCACGGTAAATGTTTACCGTGTATAGATTTTTTGCACGATAAAAAGAAACCGTGCATAAATGTTTTGCACGGAACCTGTAAACCGTGCAAAACAAATATGCACGGTAAACATATACCGTGCATTAAATTGTTACACGGAAAAGTTGTACCGTGCAGAACGATTTTGCACGACACTGTTGAACCGAGCAATACAAGAAAAAAAGATTTCTTTCTAGAATGCTTTTTTCTTCCTACTGATTTTTATTTTAAATCCAGATTGGAATATATGCCGAGGAGACTAGCTCGCCGTATTGGTGGCATCTCACATCCTACAGGTGGACGTGGTAGTACTTCTAGCGATCCATCCAGAGTGAGGGTGAAGGTTGGCGTTACTAGACCTCCTCGCCGAGGTGTGCATGCTACTACTTCGACCGCCGGCCGTCAACGGCCAACGGCGTCTGAATGAAGACGCAAATTACAGCAGGATACACTGCCTGAGAGCTCTTCAGAGGATGATTCCTCAGAGGATGAGGCAGGGCCGTCTAGTCCTCCCCAGCCGTCTAGTACTCCTATTGTGCCAGCAGGGGAGGATGATTCCTCAGAGGATCAGGCACAGCCATCCAGTCCTCATGCCTCGGCAGCAGGGGATGGCCCTATTCCAGGCGGTCCGGCCGACGAGTCCGTCCTTGTGAGTGTCAGGACTCACGTGGCCATATCCATATGGGACGGGGAGGTACACATTAATTCTTTATATATTTTAAGTAATTATTTATATAATACCAGATGCTAATGAAGATTTATACTATACTTGTAATGTGCAGGAACGTGGCCCGCTCAAATGTATCAGTCATTGGCGCCAGTTGAAGGACTGGTACATACCTCGCCCTGGAGATCGTCTTGATATTGAGGTGCCTCTTTTTCGTGCTATCATAGAAGAGTCTAGATTGGCAGACCTGAGGCGTTTCAGCTACCGATATATCTCCTGCCCCTTGGTCTCGAGCTTTGTGGAGAGATGGCAGCCCAAGACCAATACCTTCCACATGCCGTTTGGGGAGATGACGATCACATTAGATGATGTGAGTTCTCTACTCGGCATCCCAGTCACTGGACTTCCTATCCACGTATCTACTACTATGGGATTTACTGACCAAGTAGATCTACTCGAGTTAGGACTGGGTGTGGATAGGGAATCTGCGACAGCAGAGTTAAAGCTGGCACGGGGTGGGGTAGTGAGGATGGGGTGGATCTGACGGGTGTGCGGCGATGTGACTCCTGCATCGTCGGTGGAGGAGGTAGAGTGTGCAGCCAGAGGATATCTTCTTTATCTGTTGGGCTGTACACTATTCACTGATAAGTCCACCACGAGGGTCCCTGTCTACTACTTATCCTTATTGATGGACCTGCCATGGGTCCGTCATTATGCATCGGGCGCTGCCGCACTGGCGTATCTGTATCGCCAGTTGGGGACCGCCACGAGGGCAGATGTGCAGCAGATTGCTGGATATTTAACACTGCTCACGGTAAGACTGGTACATTTTATATATGCATATACCTTTTCCATTATAATTGATATAAGTATTGTATGATTATTAATATTTGTCATTTGTAGTCTTGGGTGTACGAGCACTTCCCATTCGCCCGTCCTCCTACACAATGGGGATACACTGCAGGGATGCCTCTAGCAAGCCGCTGGAATCCTGGACAGGATTCCGGAAATGCCATTGAAAACATACAGCTGAGCGAGAGAGATTGGATGCCTTACACCCGAGTGAGGTGAGCACCCAATAGAGCTTTTTATGTTATATATTTTTGACGTTCTTTACTTTTTTCTTTTACGTTTTTTGACAAGGAGCATGTTTTATTATATTAGTGACTTGTTTCGTTTACATGTGACAGATTGCTTGGGATCCGTATGCTAGTGCTAGGGCCCATCATCCACTACAGCAGATATCCTTCTTCTGTGTTTGCTTGAGAGCCCTAGATGTCATTGAACCCTACCACCCACACAGGGTTCTTCGACAATTCGGCTACGTACAGACCATCCCACCCGCACCTCTCCCCCCCATCCGTGCTACTCGGGGTAGTACTGCCGGTAAATACAAGGTCTCCTATACGTTTCTGGACCAGTATTGGATTACTTGGGAGGACCATGTATTGTCTCTTGCGCACAGCGGCCATCGTGCACATCATGCATGGGAGTGTTCACCGGACTACCTCGAGTGGTACACAAGGATACCTCACCCTCGTGTACAGAACCCCGCCCGCCATTCCCACTATGACCCTAATGAGGGTAGAGAGGACCCAACTCCGAGAATGGTGAGTGCATTGTAAACTATCTTATTTCATACATCGATGCAACTATTCTTTAAAATTTCCTTTGACACATTCTATTGTTTCTTATAGATCCTTCGAGTGAAGGACCATATTCGTGCCACGCTTGAACGAACGGACCAGCCAGTTGACTTCTACCAGAGGGCACTGCAGACTACCCTTGAGATTCTTGATGGCTTGCCGGTGACGTATCGTCGGTGTGCGCAACAGTGATGCTAGGAGTGCTTTTGGATTGGTCAATTTGTTTTCTTTTTTTTGGGATGTATAAGTAATTTCATGAAGGAATCTTTTCACTTTTTGTTTGAGGTGGGATATATATTAGCTTACAGTTTCACTGTTGGAGAGTATCATTGGGTTATGTTCGCTTGTCCATCGAACACGACATTACCAGATGACTTCCTCAATCGTATTAAGAGTAAGTGGATTCTGATACATATGGGCTTTAGAACCCCATAAAACACTGATATGGGGTTCTAAAGCCCATATGTGTCAGAATCCATTTACTCTTAATACGATTGAGGAATTCATCTGGTAATGTCGTGTTCGATGGTTCTGCCAACATAATCCAATGATACTCTCCAATAGTGAAACTGTAAGCTAAGATTGCTCCAGGCTCTTTAGGAATTTTGGATTGGACAATGTATTCTTTTTTTGAAATGTATAAGTAATTGCAAGAAAACAGTGTACTACAAACTTTAATATGTCAATCAAGGATTATTGATTCTTGTATAAGAACTTGTATGCTTTTTGACTTCTGGTCATGAAATGGTTGATGCCTTTTTTTTTTATGAATATCTACATGCCTCTTCGAAGTGGGATACAAAAAGTTTCACTAGTCTACATTAATGCATGACTAATCCACGCATATCAATATTGCACGGCCAACATATACCATGCAGATGCAATCTGTTCGGCCAACATGTACCGTGCAGATTAATTATGCTCGGCTAACATGTACCGTGCAGAAACTATATATTCGGCCAACATGTACCGAGCAGCTCCATTCTGCACAGCAACTGTTGGCCGTGCAGAATGGTTTTGCACATCTACTTGTGTGCCTTGTAATATATTTTTAATGCATGATAGATTTGCCAACCCACAATCAACTAAGGAGGGTTATGAAGGAATAAACCAAAAAAAATAAAAATAAAATAATTCATAACATAAAAGCTTGATTGCATTTCAACATCCTTTACTAAATGTGTTTACATCAAGTTCAAACAACAAGAAATCAATCACTGTCAAGATTAATCGACTCTCGTGTTGCGACACTGTCTCCAATTATTTCTTTGAATCGCTCGATGTTCTGAGCATATGGTAGATGCCATCCATCAGCATTAGGATGGTGGTGTCTAAACCAATTTGTCGCAATGGGAGGCATGGGAGCCCCGAGTGTCATGAAGACTTGAACAAAATGGTTACCATTGACGAAACCAATCGCGATAACTTTGCGATCAGAAGATGGAATCGGGGTTGATCTCAAAGGCAGGAAAGTAAGGCACTGTTGCAAAGAAAGATGGACCAATACAACATTATAATATGAAGCTACCAGGTGACCCATGTCTGGCATTGTCATCCAACGAGCATATGGAGGATTGCTATCATAGTACGCCAAGGCATAATACAGCTCTCCTCTATATAGCAATGAATAATAATTTTGATACCTCTGTAGTTCATTCCTCAAATCCAGTCTAACCTGCATCCAACCATCCTCGCTCATTCCCAAAAGACCAGCTATTGCTCTGAATCCATAGTTTCCATCCGCCTCGACATCCTTAATAGTCTCGATATAGGGTCCTAATGACTTAGGACGATGATGCTCGAACGTGCTTGAACGAGTGCGCCGGACATTTAATTTCTCATTCCCCTTCTTTAAATCTAGACTGTTGGTTCTCGATGGAACGCTATCTTCGATCGAGAGTGCATACTCAAAAGCAGATGGTTCACGACGCGTAGACCGATCCAACTTCTTCTTCTTCGAGGATGAACGACCCCGGGTGTTCAATTTAACATCCGGCTCAATAAGAGAAGTAGACGAAGGACACCCCAACTCTCTTAGTTTTTTCAATATTTGTATTTTACCAGCTTGATCGGTACTCTGAAATTTCTTATTGATCAACTCGAACTCGGAAGTTGTGGTTAATTCGGGAGCTTCATTCTCCTTAGTGGAGTCTAAATTGAGCTTCCTCCAATACTGATAGACACAACTCAATGGTATTTGAGTGCCTTCCCTTATGTATTCGGCAATCTCGTGTGCACATGGTAATCCATGGGTCCGTCGAATTACGCACCCACATGCCAAGGAATCAGGACCAATATAACCAGCTCTTATCGACTCATTCAGTACTATATCCAAAGCATTCCTTGATATAAATCCTCTCAACTCGCGAAACAGTGCCGGTTTGAACTTATGTTGCACGGTGTTCATGCTCTTTTCAAATGAAGTCTTTATCTCCGTAAAGAGAAAGTCAAGCAATGCATGGATAACCTGCCAAGACGCATCAAAGCTACTGTTCGATGTACCAAGGTGTCTCTTCAATTTTGCATGTGCGCTCTCAGCCCTATTCGTAGTCACGTTTCCAAAGTGCATATGCCGATCCGTCCAAGCAGCTACAAATTGTTCCTTGTGGTTATTCAACCACGATTTCTTCACATAATCAACAGCATTTGGATACCCACAGAAATTCCGGTCCAATGCACTTAGAAACTAAATGTAGTCATTTTCAGTGGGAGAGACTACCAACATGTTCCAACTAGATATAAACGCATCCCATCTATCGTTGGTCTCAAAATACTTCTTACAATTTGCCAAGATGTTCCTAGAAATATGCCACCTGCATAATAAGCTTGCTGCATTCGGAAAAACAACGTGTATTGCATTGATCAGTGCTAACTCTCTATCGGTTACAACGACACGGAGCATAATACATCCATCCATCAATTCCTTAGCCTCTCCAAAGCCCATCTGTAATTGGCCTCCCTCTCTGATTCAAGGTACACAAAAGCAACGGAAAAAGTCAGTTGAGTGGATGTCACACCAACAATCTCAAGCAAGGGAAGTCGATATCTATTAGTCTTGTACGTGCAATCCATTATCAGAACTTCTGGAAATGCACGTAACAACTGAATAGATGATGGATGTGCCCAAAATAGGTCCATCGTAGCATCTGTAGCGGGGTTGCTAGTGTGGTACTCAATGTAGTTGTTCTGCTCCAAATGCATCATGAGTTGTTGCATCTGTGATCGACTGGCCAACTCAGTCACCCTCTACTTCTGACGGGCATTGTAGATACTCTTCATCGTACTGGTGTTGTGCATGTCCCTTTCCTGCAACGTACGAAGGATGTTCCTTGGCTTTACCATACTCTTCGACATATCAATCAAAACATTGATTTCCTCCCCTGAAAGCCTTCCAGCAAATGAGTGCCCCTCGAGATGTTGTGCGTTTGGATGATTGTGCAACCCACATACCACTGTTAACATCCAATCATCATCATTTGCCAACTTTCGGCCCTTCAAAGCAAAAGGGCAATTACACTTCTTCGTTCCCGTTGCCTTATTAGGATTTCTCTTTTCGAGGACCTTCGATGGACCCTTATAGCTTCCGCTTCTCTCATAAGATAAAATCATTCTCGGCTTCCTACCATCTCTACCAGCATCTGAAGTTTTGATTACAATTACCAAGCCATGTTTCTTTCCAACTTCCCTTGTCCATTGGATTAGGGTATCTCGGCTTCTAAATATCATGTCAGTGGTGAAGACATTAGTAAAATCCAAAGAGCACTCACTCGCACCGGTTGACTGATTCCCCTGAAAATATGATTGCTAAATCTTAGTATATTAATGCACGAAACTATATACTAACCTTGTGAAATATGCTCGGTTTACTATATTTTGCACGGCATAAATATGCCGTGCAAACATTTTATGCACGGCCTAAATATCCGTGCAAAATATTTTTGCACGGCATATTTATGCCATTCAAATCTAATATGTTTGATAGTATTCCGTCGTGCAATATTCATTTGCACGGCTCTGGAATGCCGAGCAGGACGCGCGAATTTTAATTAAAATGCTGGAAACGAAGTCAAGTGTATACCTCCTCTTGGTAGACCGTTAGTTGCAAGTCCATATTGAAAATGCCTACTTCCGATGGACAATGTGGTGTAGGGAGATGAGTGCCTCCAATATCTTTAAATAAATGGAGGAGACTTTGATATTTTTTAAGAGTTGGAGAAGATGATGATGAGGAAAGAGATGAAGATCAATGGGGATGAATGAGGTTAGAAGAGTATGGAAATAAGGGATAATGAAGAATAAGAAGAAGCAGAGGCAAGAAGAAGACGATGAAACCTCCCAAGTTCATCTGAAACACCGTGCAAAGGAAGAGAGGGAGGATGTTGATGAAGAGAGGGTGATTTCATCATTTCACCTTAGGCTATTTTGGTAATTAAAAAAAAATTTATGGGTGTGTACAGCAATACATGTGGGTGCGTTTAGAATCTCCCGGAAGAGCTTTCTGTTGCGGAGGTAGAGGGCATTGTAGCAACCCACTGTTGCACGTTGACGGAGACAAATCAGGGGCTCTCAGTTTGGGTTTTCGAAAACAGGCACAGGGGTGCCGATTCTCCTAATTAGAGGAGCTCTGCAACTGACCCAATCAAGGCAAGGCTCGCTGTCTACAGTTTTGCACAAAAAGATCTGGAAACCGAGAAGAGGATCGGTTTTTATGCTCAGGTTTGGAAGAAAGCCCTATTTGGTTTGATCCCAGCCGTTGCGGGGCATAAGCAGCGAGGAACGCCAGTGCAGGGATCCAAGCTTGCCTGAGTCGGAGAAGACGGGCTTAAAATAGATCACAAAGGGGCCACAATTAGACTGGAGTTGCAGAAACTAGGGCTCTTATTGTGGATTCGGGCTTGGGAATCAAAAGTGGAAAAGGAAGAACGTTAGTCGTCGACGCCAGAGAAGGAACCAGGGCCTGGTTCTCTGCTGTTGCAAAGTTTTGTTGCAGGAAACATAACCCAGTACAATGCGGATCTTGGGCTAGGTTGGGAACAGGTCGGGTTGGACCTGACCCGCAGAGGAAGTACAACCCAGCAGCAAGCACATACTGACGTCAGCAGGGCATGGTCAACATAGATTCACCAGATTGGATGTGTAGAAATTCTTCACGCGATATTGGAGACATCCAGAGTCAGATTTTAGATCTGTTTGATCCTGCTTGCTGGTGGTGACAAGATCTATATAGTGGTGTAGGTATTGAGGAAGATCGGACTAAATCAACACAAGTGGATTTCAGGATGGACTATTTCTTTTTATCTTTCCTAGTGGTATTTCACGGAAATGCAAACTACGACTTGTAGACGAGTCAAATGGAATCTTTTCTGGTGGGTCGTGGCTTATGGGAGATTGCGTATGGGGAAGACATAACACCACCAAAAGGGGCAATTGCGTAGAAACAACATATAATAACAGGAGCACGAGGTTTATTTGCAATCAAAGTGTCAGTGGATGATGACATGTTTCAGTATCTGATGGAGGTGAAGGCTTCGAAGGAAGCGAGGGACATTTTTGCCAACATATTTGCCAAAAAGGCGAAACACATAGAGACAATGTGTGCTACCAATGTGGTAAACAGGAACACATTACATGGGATTGCAAAGTGAAAATGGTAGTCATTGAGGGAAATTTAGCCTCGGATGACTCAATGGCAGGGGAAGCTAACGAGCGTGGGGGAGCCATTGAAGAGGATGGTTGGGACCCAAAGGTGAATTTCACGATTACCGCCAAAACCATCGAAATTCGTGACTATGCACTAACATCAATAATTTATAATGATGTACAATCTTCAAATTCTTTGGACCTTTAAGGATCAAGCACAAGATCAAATCAAGGAAAAAGAATCAATGGTTGAGGAGGTTGATTAATTGAGGATTGGATTAATTCCTCAAAAGGTGTCAGATTCCCAAGGGCTTAAAGATCATGTACCGGATTATTTCAAGGAGAAGAGATCAGAAGGGGGGGGGGGGATAAGTCTGGGACTGAATCAAATCCTCAAGAAATGGTTGATGAAACATTATGGAAGTTGTTCCTTGTGACGTTTCAGAGACTCATGGAGATACAAAACTGATCACACAAGAGATTAAGGAATGACAAGACGCAGTAGGTGCGAAGAATGGAATCTTGATTGGGGCTGGGGCATGGGAGATGGTTTTATATCCAGATGGTGTGAAGACAGTTGGATGCATGTGGGCAACAACAAGAAAAGTTGGTCTGGTTGGATTGCAGATCTTTATACAGTGTGGTTGGATGCAAAGGGATTCAACCAACAGTACGAGTTAGATCTTGACATGACCTATGGTTCGTTACATGTTCAGATTGGGGTTGCAGCTAGTAAAAGGTGGAAACCCAAGTAGATGAAAGTCACATATGCTTTTCAGCATGGGGGAGTTGACATGAGGGTCTACTTGAAGCAGCCACATGGTTTCGAGGACCAGCAGGAGATAGCACTACAAACATGAAAGACTTTTTCAAAGATTCAGATGCAAACTTATCGTAATGATGTTGGGAGTCAGCTCTGGGGGAGAGTGTTGAAGTCATTGTTGACTCAGCACAGGCGTTGGATGGCTTAGGTAGGTGGCTTTTGAAAGAAACTGCGATTCAGATCTGAACATCACTAAGGAAGGATGTCCATGGCTGATTTGTATCAAAACAGGTTTTAAAAAATCTGATATTGGCAGCATAAATCAGCCATGTTGATCACTTAATAACTCCATGAATTCATGACCAACAAGTGTATAATTAAAGGAGATTCAAGAAGACTATTACCTTGAAGATTTGTAGACTTCAAATCTCTGAAATAATAGATCCAAAGGGCCAAACTCTGACTTGCAATTAGCAAACAACTTGCTGGAATTTTCTGCAGTAGAGTTGCTCTTGATCTTCTTCTCTATCTCACTTCTAAATCTGATTGGCTAAGATGGTGGGATCTTAATCTAGATTTCTAGATGGGTTTTGAGAACTATTTTCTATGGAAAAAATCTCAGACCTTGAACTATCTTCAAAGAAGAATAAAGGGGGCTGGACGTGTGGAATATGGCTCTTCTTAGTGTTGGACGTCCAAGGGGGAAGCATCATCCTTTTTATAGAAACTTTGGGAATCCTTTCCTAAAAGGTTATCTCTTCTAATTCTCGTAGATGTCCTAAAAGGAAAGTATAATATAAAGATTTATTTCCTTTTAGAAACACTCCAATTAGAAAAGGAAACTAAGGAACATCCCACAAACTTTGGCAATTAGTAATCCTAGTTGCACAACACTTACTAATTTAAGTTTCTAATTCAAAAAGGAAACTTTACTATAGGAATACTAATCCAAAGAGAAGTCCAACCTCCCAAGTAGAGAGACCTACTCAAAATTGGAAACCTCACTTTATAAAATTCCCATTATGGATGTCCCACATACTAATGCACACCATGGCCCACAAATAATTTATCTAGAATTAAATTCATGTATGCCATCAAAGGCCTATTTGAATTTAAACTCAAAATTATTTTTCCACTAAAATAATTCAACCATATGTCATCTAAACAACTTAGGAAACCATGCCAATCTTGGAAAGTGACTAGAGAAGGGACCAAAAGACATATTTGCCCTTGGCTCCCAAAATGACCAAAATGTCCATGCTAAACCCATAGCAATATTAAGACCATTTTAACCTTAACTCATTCCACTAAAGAGTTATGGTTGAACTCCAAGGACAAATATATAATATAATAAGCTCGTCAGAAAGTGACAGTTGTCTTCGACCTACTAAGTGTAATGACCTGAATGCCCCTCTATGTAACATCCATAATCAAGTCAAGTTATCCAATGTACTATCAACCTTCTCGATTACATCTAAACCTTAGAACTTCATATCCTTAACTTAATCACCATCCGGATATCATTCTCTTGGTCCAGGGAGCGACCCACAAGTTCAATATCCATATGGAACATCCATATACTAAGATCTTAGATTTTGATGATTAATTGGATAATTCTAAGGGGACGATCATTCCATCATTAGATGGCATAGATTCTTTATTACATCTGCACGTCCCAACTGATCAAGTCCGAGTACCCAAAACACAGAGATGTTGACCCATGAAAAGAATCTCACCCTTAGTGAATTAAAGCACAAGAACTTGACTTCGTCAGTTCATCCACAAATGCTCAAGACTAAGAGCACCGGTTACTCAGTAGCATGAGGTGGCTTGATCTCTCTCAGTGATAGTACTATTTTAGAGATCACACCTACAATGGTCCTGTTCAATGCATTGCATATGCACTAACGAGATAAATCCGGGAAAGTCCTCCCATGACTTAGGTAAGTCACCCTGAATACAGGAGAATTTCTCACTATAACTTATACCAAGATGAAGTGCCCAACTCCATCTTTCAGTTATGAACAATTTTATTGTTTCCAGTGTCCATGAGTCAGACCTATCTGTGTGTAGCCACTACACACCTAATTCATTTACTAGAAACAATGGGCCTTAGACAACCATACATATATACATGTTTAAAGAGAAAAGAGTCATTCCATTAAATAACCAATAAATATCCAGTAACAAAAGATGAGAGTGCAGCTAGTGGGCTTTAGGGCATACACCAATCCCAACAGCTTTGTGAACGTAATAGAATATAATAGAACACAATGTTGCAAAGATAATATTTTCGGTGTGTGCTCATCTTCTTTCTCTCCTTCTCCCTCAACCAGTTCCAATTTGCCTTCAATGAGATCATGGATTTGGCTTCTAATCTTGGTTCCATTTCTCATTATGTTCTTTGGTGGGCTAACGGATTTTCGGATGCATTAGCTCATGCTAGGGTTTACTAGAACTTGTATTTTTGTTTTCTTTTTAATAAATGTTTCTTTTCACCTTTTATATATATATATAGGGCAGTATTCCTATGCATCCGACAATGATGTCAGCACTACTAAATGGAGAGAGAGATGTCGAGCTGCCCAAAGCTTCAAGAAGCCCACAGACATTTCACATTGAAAAAGCCTGCCCAAAATGAGTTTGAACCCCAATGACGTGCTTTTTCAAGAAGCCCGTCCACATTCTCTTCTTCTCCAGAAAGCCGCCCAGGCAAACAGAATGCAGGTCCTCTCCTCTGCTCTGGATTTTTATCTCTCTCTTCCTCTCTCTTTCTCCTCCTCTCCTCTCAATCTCCACACGAGCTTTTACTCCATCTCAGGTTGGGCTGGAGTTAGTGTCACACCCCGAAACCGGGCCCTGCAGTGATCCGACCTCAGGATGCGAAATTTTGGGATTAATTTAAAACTTTTGCTTTTCCCAAGATCCGCGTGAATGAGGATAATAAAATTCCATCACCATCAGAATATATTTTCGCGGAAGCTAAATATGGCGTTGCGACCCGGAGCCCGTGGCCATCGGATTCCGTGTCGCACTCGACCAATAACATAAAGCCATCAAATGAGCAGGCTGGGACAAATCATAATTCATAGAATACTGAGCTGGCAGTAACATGACATTTTATTTCCCACATATGTTAAAGTTACAAAACACAAGTGTCTTAATTACAAATCCCAAGAAAAAGGCTAACAAAGCCATACAAAAATAATATCCAACTAAATAGAAATACTATCCCCAATAATTAGATATGAACTCCGGTGCCAAACTTGACATCTAGATGATATCAATGGGCAGCCTCTCACGTCAAATCGGCGGCTCAACTGCCTCCTCCGATCAAAAACCTAAAAGCAGAAGGAGAGGAATCTGGCACCAAACAAACAGGGTCAGACACGACGGTTTGGCAAGCAAATAAACAAGTAATAGGATGATGAACATTTATAAAAACCATATAAAATCAAATCTGATACATTTAAAGTTTGGACATATATGAATAACCAATGTAGTCAAGTAAACACTTTATGAATCATTGAAAATATAAATGAATAAAATAATGGTAAACGAATAAATCAATGGCAATCGAATCAAACACTAATCAATCAATAATTCGATGACGATCAAAATAAATCAATGGCATTCGATAAAAACATTGGCAAACCACACATAGCTATATTCTCCTATTACCGAAGTAACAAGAGCAGGCAGAACCGTAGCCACTACTCGTGGGACTGGAATGAACGAAGTCGTTATCGAACAGAACCGTAGCCACTACACGTGGGACCGGAAACAGAATCAAAACCGCAGTCACATATAAGTGGGACCGGCAGATCAAAACCGTTGCCATGGTCGGTACAGACAAAATCCAAGCTGCAGCTAGCAGACAGATTAAAGATCCCAAGCCGGGTGATCAGCCCGACAAGGTGACCTAAGCCTAGTGGTGCCTTTAGTTTTCAAAACCCAAACTGATACAAATCAAACCATAATAATCCCTTTGGCTCATTGGCTCATACTACAAAGCTCTGGCCCCATCTTGCATCGAGGTTTTATTCTCGAAATAATAGTCTCTTTGGCTCATGGGCTCGCACTATAAAGCTCTGGCCCCATCTTGCCTCGAGGTTTTATTTTCAAAATAATAGTCTTATTGATGTATTTCCGAATGTGGCGAACCACTCAAATCTCCTTCCAAATCGATTCGTAGAAAACATACGAATTTCCATGGTAAACCACTCAAATACACATCAAAGTAATTTGTATAAAAATCACACGATCAAGCCTTTCGAACATGGAAAACCACATGATTCTATATCAAATCACCGATGCTATTCAAATTAGTTTACCGAAGCGTACATGTACATTTTCTGATATGGAATGGAATAGAATAATGTAGAATGACTTAATGACTTACCAAGGAACTATCTTAATACACACTTAACTTTTAAACATTGATTAATAAAAGAACATGTTTGATGCCAATGAAAATCCACAACATTTAAAATGATAGAGTGTGCATTGAGATTTGGAAGCTTCCCGGGTAAATTCCACATATATTCATTCTCTCATTGTTCTCATTCCATTTCACAATTTTTCAAGTATCACAATTTACCCAAATCTTTCATGGGCTTTTAGGCATAAAAATGAGATTAATGGGCCTCAAAACAAATAGGAGAGATGGGATGAAATAGGCCTAAAACAGGTCTATAAATGACCCACAAAACAATCCCAAACAGGCCCCCAATAAAAACTAGAAGGACAGCCCAAAGTAACACAGAAATGGGCCCTAGACAGGTCTGGGCTCGCTCGAGAGACCTAGGGTCCACTCGAGCGAAGCCCAGACAGAACCTAGTTCGCTCGAGCGGCCCACTGGGTCGCTCGAGTGGACTGGGCCCTGTCCAGTCCGCTGAGAGTGCAGAAATGCACTTCCTCCTCCATTTTCTGATTTTTCCTTTTTCCTTCTTCCTTACTCACATGATTCCACATATATTTGGGCTCCTCTTTCTATTTCAATTACATTAAAACACTAATACACTAAATCATTCCATTCCTATCCAATAAATCGAATACAACAAGACATTTCCATCTCAAGAACACTAACATTAAAACATTCATAATTGATCCAAGGAGATGCATTACCAAGTGATTTTAAGTAGTTGAAACATCAATTTGGAAAGCCATAAACAATACCAATGCTCAATCATTCAAAGTTAAATCCATCCATTTGTAAGAAGAAAAACAATGTAGAATATAAATCCATGAGATCATTCATATCAAGTAGTAATCATCATATTAGCTGGATAACCTACTTGCCTTGGTCAAGAGATTCACAAAATCACTCCAAACACAACTCTCTAGGGTCCAAGGTCTTCCATCTACAAAAGCCCCAAAATAAACCAAGAGAAACCCTAAAAATCAATCATTCTCAAATTTTCATGAAAACTCTTTGCATAAATGAGAAAAATACTCCAAATGGTTTGAAAAACAAGGATCTCAAGCAAGAAATGCCATTGCTAACCATTTGGTGTTCCAAACAAGAAGAAAAGCTTGAAAAGAGAAGTTGTCCCAACTCAAATCCTTTGAAAATGGCATCCTTGGAAAGCCAAGAGAGAGGAGAAGAGGATTAGGAGATCAATCCTCCATTTAGCACTCAAGATGAGGGGTTTCAGAGAAGAGAGAGAAAGTGCTGGGAGAGAAAGCCCTAGACAGCCCCCATGTTGCAGGAAAATGTAAATGGGAAGAAGAAGAACCCATGGCTTTATAAAGAGTTAAGTGAGCTGGGCCCCATGGGCCCCAACATAACAAAGGCTGAAACTAATATTTGTGTGTCCCAAATGAGATCGACGAAGAAGAGAAAATCGATCAACGACATATTTACTTTCCAAAAAGTCTATTTTCCCCAAATTCCGAAAATTTCGAAATTCAAGTACATATTTAGTGTGAAAAGTCAATTTTGCCCTTTTTCTCGAAAAACGTATTTTCTGATCATCAAATCAAAATGGTCAAAACATGAAAGTTGTTAAACCTAATAAAACGAGTCAAAAGGAGTAAAAATTATGATTTTCCAAAATAAGAATAATTTCTCACAAAAATACAAATCATATGGACCGGGTCAAACCAAAGTCAACGGTCCTCAAATCTCCAAGGCTAAGAAAAATCTAGTCAAACTCAAAGACAAAGTCAAACCAACTCTAATCTCGCTTAAAAAGCTAAACCATGATTAAAATAATACTAAATAAAAGAACTGGGGGTCGGGGTCTTACAGTTAGTTTTTTTTTCTGGTTCATCCCAGGTTTAAGAGAAAGCTCTCCCTCCTCTCTCTCCTCCTCTACCCCTATATCTCCACACGGGTTTCTACTCTATATGTTAAGAGAAAGACCCAGTTTCTGTTTATTTTATTTTTTTGCTTGTCGTTTTTCTTTCATTTTTTTCTTAGGTGCTTTGTTCAATTTTTTTTTCTTGTTGCTTTCCTTTTTTTTTTCCCTGGCTGGGTTGGAATTTTGGTTTTTTTTTTTTTTTTTTTTAAAGTTTTTCTAGGTCATATAATAAGAGAAAAAACCAGTATCTTGTCCAGCAAGTGTTTTTTTTTTCCTGCAGTTTTTTTCCTGACCTATTCTTATTGTTGTTTTTTTTTTTTCTTTTTCAGGTCATGTGTTGATGATGCCCAAAAGATAATTGATGAGCCCAAGTTTAAAATAAGAAGATCCCGCCCAAATTTTTGCCAAATAAAAAACTATTTCAGAATTTGGAGAATGTCCTTATCCACTTCCTCAAGTTCTGAAATAGTTCCCAACTGTCGGTGTGGGAACGACGAGATGAGACTGTTTACCTCCCATACAAGGTCCAATCCAAATCGAGAATTTTGGAGATGCCCAAAATGGATTGTAAGTGCTAATTTTTTATCTTTTTAGTAGGAAGATATATTAATGACTTAAGTATAATTTCAACTAGTTTTTTTCAAAAACATATTGTAGGATGGATATGGTTGTGGCGCATTTCTATGGAAAGATAGAGCTTCAAGAGAAGATCTTTCTAAATCGAAGGCAGTGCCATGTGATAGAGGTGACGGAAGTAAAGATTTGTAGAATCTTGCAAAGTTTTTCGAAGACTTGAAGAAAGAAATTGGAATGCAGAATTTGTATTTACAAAGAATTTATCATGTGGTGTTGTTTGTGGCATTGATAATGTGTTTTGGATAAGCCCGTCTGTTGAACATGTAGTGGAAAGTATGGTCTGGTATATGTATGGAGGCTGTTGAACATCAATATCTGCTATGTTTTGTAAATTGTACCTGTTGTACCAATTAGACAAACAAGTTTATACGAAGTCAGTCCAGCAAGTTTTGTTGGATGGAGCTGAATGTTTAAAGATGTTAGTTTTATGGACTCAATCCAGTAGATGATATAATAAATTGATTAAATTCTTTATTTATCAGTATATTCATGCTTTCCTTTCATGAGATGAATGGTGATTTATTATGTACTTGCACATAACCAATACGAATGACATGATGGTTCATGAGATGAACCGGGGTCCGCAAGTATATTAGATGTAACACATATGTATGGATGAGATCCACATACGGGAGACATGTGTGGCAAATCTTGTACTTAAATATTATCACAACCAGTGATGAGACTGGACATCTCATACTGATAAGGTTGCAGTACTTTGATCACTATGAGATAGTGTGATTTGTCTCGATCATTAGAATGGAAGATTCTGGATCATAGTGCTGGTACATTATATGTATTGAAGGACCATGAGAAGCACCTTATAAACACTGTCTTTATTTTAAGGTCTGCTCTCATAATTCCCTAGCAATAGGCTCTCAATCCTGAGACATTAATGAACTCAAGTTTCTATCTATTCATTTGCTTTGAGTCACCAATGAGTGAGGCCAACTGTAGGTCAACACCTCGGTGATTTGGGTACATGGTAGTAGAGCTGTGGGAACATTCAATAGTCAAGAAGGAATCTATCTCTAATATCCCCTTCTGCCAATTAATGGATTTATCATTGGTAAGTGCGCACCCATTCCGATTAAGAGTTAATTGGAAAGGTACCTATTGATCATTATAATTGATTGGGGCTCAAGGATAATAAGATATGGATCTATTTTGGAAGACAGGTCCAATTGATCCATGGATATTGATAGAGGGGTCTACTTGTGGTAATGTGGAAGTTTAGGGTCTTCTATGTAATATTCCTAAGACTGGAGTTCAATTGCATTTATATAGTGGAGTTATTTGCAATTAACTGTGGGCCCGGATTACACATGAGATGTGGGGTCGCGTGTCCCAGTTGGAGCCAGCTTTCTAAGGAATCCCTAGTGGTCCCCACGCTAGCCCAATTATTAGAAAGTATCTAATTCTAGTTGAACTCTAAAAGGAAAGTTACTATTTCTATTTGAAGTGAGACTTCTAATAGCGGTAATAGTAGACTTACTAATTTTAGTAGAAGTGAGACTTCTATTTTAATTAGAAAGGAATTGGAAAGTTACTAATCATATTTGAAGTGAGACTTCTAATTATGATATGGTAAGTTACTAATTAATTAATGGAAGTAAGACTTCTATTTTAATTAAGAAGAGATAGTTACTAATTTTTGGAAGTAAGACTTCTAATGGAAATTAGTAAGTTGGGCTTGCAAAAGCTATAAATAAGAGGAGAAGAGGGCCTTGGACGTCCTATGCATAAATCCACATTGGGATTCACGCCCAAGCCTCCCTAGTGCAATAGTTGCACATGCTCTTTCCCTCTCTCCCTCTTCTAGTTCTCTTTCTAGTTCCTCCCTAGAGTTCCTAGTAGTTTTCTCTTGGAGATCCCACCATCTTCTTGAGAAAAAGGAGAATCTGATACGGGTCATAGTGTGGAAGATCAAGAGGTCTTGGAGATCCCTATTTGATTAGTGAAAGCGTTTCATCATCAAAGAAAGACGCAACTCCTCCATTAGAGCACAACCGAGCTCCAAAGGTATAATCCACTTCCTTGTATGTTGTAGATTATTATGGATGCTTGTTAGTTGCTGTTTTCTATCTTCTAGATAGATTGTATTTACTGATCATGATGGCTGAGATTGAGGACATAGATCTTGGATTGGGTTTTATAGCCTTGTGGATAGTTGATCCCTGCGTCAAGTGGGTCAAAAGTTTTTGAAACCTATCCTAGAGGCCCACCCTATTTCCAACAAAAGATTGAGACAAACAACTTTTCTTCTTTGGTTGTATTGCAATGCTTGAGGACAGTAGATAGTCAATGTAGTTGATCCACTGCAATCTTGTATTAAGCAGGATTTCTTTAGTTCCGTGCTTGAGGATCAGTGGAATGACTCCCACACAAGCAACTTGAACCTCCTTCGAGGACTCACCAAAAAGAAGTCTAAAGAAGAGAGCCTGTAGATTAACAAAATACAAAATCCAAATCAACTTCCATCCTCTGAACATGAGGCTTATGTAACACCACAGAACCTTGATCATAGTCATGCATTTCTCTTTTCGCACACAATGGACACCAGAATCCTCTTGAAACAAGATTCAATTTCTGCGTCTGCGTTTCAAATTCATAATCTACATACTCCAGTCTTTTGAACATATGAGCCAGTAGACCATGACCAGAGCATAAAACAATCACATGCATAGAAATAATAGCTTCAGCTCTAAACTCTTCAGCTTCATCATAGAGAGCCAAATCCAAAAGTTTGAGAAGATTTTCAGTTTTTAGTTTAGCCCCAACCTTGGAGGCAACTTGAATAGAGATACACATTGTTTTCCAAAGAGAATGAACTTGAGTCACTAGAAGGGAATGAGTCCATGGAAGTTTTGTTGGATGGAGCTGAATGTTTAAATGAACACAATGTTCCCTCCATCAGTTGATATATCCATTCACTCCGTTACATTCACCAAAAAGAAAAATAATCATAAGCTTAAATGAATACTATGTTAACGGGCAATGTTCTATGAACACACACAAAAAAAAAAAAAGTCACAAAAATCACATAAACATCATCAACAACAAAAATAACCATCAGTAGATACATCCATTCACTCCATTACATTCACAAAAAGAGAAATAATGAATCCATTCATATTTCCATAGCTTGGAATACAACCATAATCTACGACTTCTACATCACAAAAACAGTTTACATAAGGCTGCTAAAATTGGTTGACAGCCATAGGTTGAACCATTCACTTTAAAATGAAACATCCTCCATCACGATAAGACTTCGAAATTAAAACATCCTCCATCACCTCGAACTTCAACATATGTAGGATTACTTGGAAGATTCAACATCCTAACAACATCAAAGTTAAGAAAGAAAAAACAAGATGAAAGGTTAGTATCATCATCGCAATAAGGTTTCTTCAGATTGTACATTGAACTAACATAAAGTTATACCTTCGTAGGACGGATCAACGTTCCTCATTGGAAGTGAACATGTCCAGAGACTCACCATCATACGAGTCAGAGTCTTATGTTCTCTTCTGTTCCATGAACTTGAGTTGTGCACCTGAAACTAGAATAAGACAATGTATTATTTAAAAAAGAAGTAGTGATAAGAGAATCGCATTGGAAATAAAAGTAAACTTCTATGCGCTACCTTTTCAATAGAATAGGACAATTGCGCCGATCATGTGACACGCCTCACCTGTTACACTCGCGGCATAGTCAATCTTTTTTTTGTGTCTTTTCCTTGGAAGATTTAATCCTTTTTTAACGGCCCTTCGTATTAGCATGCACGGGTGGATAATAATGCACTATATCTGAATCGACCTTTCTCTTTTCCATGTAATCATTCTCCCCAATTGCTTCATATTCATTTATCTGACCACATTTCTTTGTAAGTTGTAAAATTCCCATTCTTACATGTTCATATGCCTTCCTAGACATGCAACCCTCATCAACAAGCAGTGTTACAGAATTATGATAAATCATTGTGTCTTCTAACCAGTGTGTCACCACTAGTGCTTTGTACATTGATAATGGCCTCATTGCCATCGGGAACCACTCTTGTATCCCTACTCCATCTCTTCAAAATGAAAGTTTTTGGCAATGTGTAGACTTTCTCTTGCCTCAAGACACTAAGAACATGGGATCCCCTCAAACTCAAACATTGGACAAGAACGATTTGCAAAATTGGGGTCACCTTTTAATTGAACCATTTGTTCAGTTTCTATTCCATTTTTAATTAATGTTTGAGACGATATAACTCCTCTCCAAAACTTTCACCTACACACCTTGCACTACTTGTCACCATTGACATTACCTGCTCTTGAAACTCATAGAATTTCTTTCTTGTGTAGATCTCTGAAATCGGCTTCTCCATTGGCATCTTGTGCTTTAGCTTTGGCCTTCCATCTAATGTTTGATGTTGTACTATTAATTCTTGTTGCTTCTGATGACTAATGCCACGCTCCAAGTTTGTAAAAAATCCAAATAAAATATTTTTCCTTGTAACATACCCCTTGACAAAATAATTCATGCTCTCACTTCTTTGACTTGAGATCATACCCCCAAAGAACACAACTCTATAGAATATTGGAACCCACATTTCATGTATTTCATACATGTCATTTAGCCAAATATGCTCGGTCAATTTATATCTCTCCAAAAGACTATTCCACGTAACTTCAAATTGTTCCTTTGTGACTGAGTTATATATACAATCTTTCATGTCTTTCAAGTTTTTTTTTTTTTGAAATTTATGGCAATCCCAGCCAACTTTACTGGGAACTTTTCATGATATACCATATACGGTATCTATGGCTTGTGTTTGGCATAACAGATCGAATGGCCTTCATCATTAACGGATCTTGATCGGTTGTAAATGCCTTTGGTGGTCCTGCTAGCATTATTTTGAGCCATTTTTTAAACAACCACACAAATGTTTCAAACTTTTCATTTGAAATGAAACCACTAACAAATAGAACTGAACCACCATGGTGGTTGATACATGTGAATGCACTGAAGATTAAGTTATACTTGTTTGTCATATAGGTTGTGTCAAATGACACGACGTCTCCGAAAACACGATAAGATTGCTGGAAAAGATGCTCAGACCAAAAAATATGTGTTATATGCTTGCCTGAATCTCTCTCTCTCTCTATAGAAAAAACAAAGTGATCACCCCTTTCTTTACAAGTTAGCAGATTCTCAAATACCAACTGACCATCATTGTCTATTTTTTCCATCCGTTTATCCTTGTTATGGTTGCGAAGATCAGTTTCGGTGAGCTCTATATTTTCAAAACCATTTGCCTGCAATTCAAATTCTACCATAGCATTTGCAGTCTTAACATTAGCACTTTGATAAGTATCGATCAAATTTTTCTGTGTAGGAGTGATTATTTAGTGTGATCGTAGAAAATACTGCTTGTGAGGAGTACTTAATATATGAGTATGTTCTTCGACAAACATACAAACATACAAACCGAATAATTGGATTTCCCCCTCTTTTTCTTTAACCTGAAACTCCACACTATAATTTTCCCGTGTTATGACTCCATAACACGCCTTTCATAGTCAATGTTAAAACCTGACTTCTCTATACCATGACCTTTTTTTGAGCATACAAATCTCTTTCAATAGATATATTTCTCCTTTGTTGTTGAATCAATTCTCTTTTTTCCCGAGCTTTTCTTACACTAAACCCCGCGTCTTTAGCGTAAGTATTATCGAAATCAAACGCTTCATCTATTGTAGAAAGAAACATTCCTAACTTTGGACATTTCTCATCGTCAACATTTGGAAGAAATGATTTAATTTTTGAAGAGGTAGCTGGTTACACCTATATTTTGTTTCGAAAACAAATTCATAGAATCAATAACTCTGAGGAGGAATCAATCATTTATAATTCATGGAATGTAGGATACAAAACAGATTTAAATAATTGGATATCTCACGCATAACACTCCAACATCTTCCATAATCACAGTAAAAAAAAATTGATTGCAGATTTGGACTGAAACTAACTTAATTGTATCTCTATCCCGACCAATTGACATGCTTCAATCAATATGAACTTGACTAAAAAGCCACCACAGACACCCATCAACATGAAGATGATGCATCAGGCCAGGCTAGGTTCGGTGAGGGTTGAACACTATTGATGACATTTATAGGATCAATGCAAACTTAGCCCGTTCATTAATCAGAGTGAAGATGCCATTGGGTTAAATGAGTTCACTTCGATCATACAAGATGTAACATTCTATGGGGCTCATATTGGATCTAGGGTGTACAAGCCCTTGGATAAAAAGGTAATCAAAGATTAAGTGGCAGCAATACATCCAAATATCCAATATAATAACTTAAAACATACTTAGTTTTCTCTATTTTCCTAAGATTTAATTCTAGAATTTTCTAGAATTATGGGTGGATATTAAATAATCCAATACAATAAGTTATTTAATAAAAATGCACTCAACTAACTGAGAAATTAAAAAGAAAAGAAAGGAAAGTAACTGAAAGTATGTAACAAAATTTTAACACCAAATAACTTTAAAAAATATTGATATTAGGTTTACCTCATATCAACAATAAAACAAAAAAAAAAAAAAAAAACAGGAAAAAAATGGAGATTGCCATGGGTCCCTGCCATTACATCTTTCAACAGTAAAAAAAAAAATGGCTTCATGGAACCATTGCAAGACGAAAAAAAAAAACAACCAGGAATGGCTGCTAAAGAGGGAGAGAAAGAGGGACTCAATCGGAGAGGGCTGCCGAATGGGTCTGATGGGTCAGACGCAGCAGCCATTGCATTCTCAGATGTGGAGAAAGGCAGTTGGAGATCTTTGACGGGATCCATGAAGATCAAAAATTACTTTCGTCCGAGCAGGTTGAGGGTTCTAAAATCATCCGATCCATGGTCTGGGAGCAAAAGCCCTCTTTCTAAAGGAGAATCTGGGATGATGAGGGGACCCTTTCTTTGATAACTAGAACTAAAAAGACCTTCGATGGCCGAGCAGAGGGACTCCTTGGATGGCCTTCTGGGAGCATGCAAAGAACCTTCGATGGCTGTTGGGAAGCATGAAAAGAGAGAAGGGGGAAGAGGAAGAGGGGGAGCCGGAAAATCCCTCTGGAAAAGATGGGATCCCTCTCGAAAAGATGGGAAGGGATTGAGATCGGAGAAGAGAGGGAGTGGGAAGAGGGAGTGGGATCAGAGAAGAGGGACAACGGGAAGAGGAAGTAGGAAGCGCGGATCGGAGAAAAGAGGGACCGGAAAGATCTCTTCCAGCGATCGATCCCTTTTCTTTTCTTTTGGATTTGTCTCACATGCCCTAACTTAGACTATATAAAAGGGTCCTTTAAAACCGTCCGATCTCCAAACTTTTTGAACGGCCACGACGATTCCACGTCATTGTCCCTCACCAGTGAGGGATGGATACATAGGTAGCAGACAGAACAATACTCAGTCGAATTTTTTTATGAATTTGACAATGGAGGCACCTGTTAAAAGGTGTGAAAGCATGGAGATTGCCAGGAGTAGGATTGGGAGAGAGAGACACAATAGAAGTTGGAAAGAAACTATTAAACATGACATTGCCTACATGGATCTAACGGAGAACATGGCCCTAAACAGATTTAATTGGCGTCGTCAAATCCATATAGCCGACCCCACCTAGTGGGAAAAATGCTTGGTTTGGTTTGGTTTATATATATATATATATATATGCTTTTGTTGAAGTGCATCAATCCACATCGTTGAGAATGATATATATATATATATATATATATGCTTTTGTTGAAGAGCATCAATCCACATCTTTGAGAATGATATGAGCACTATATACAAATTGACTAATCATGAACCATTTTGAAGTTGCAAACTTGCAATAGGTAATGGTCCACAATGCATTGTAGTTTGCACTAATGTTAGCATGCATATACAATACCTACAGGGATGACCCTTCGAAAGCTTGAACAACCAAAGGACATGACCTGAAAAATCAGGGTGTATAACCGTTTTTTGGGACCCGATTATAACCAGGTTTTTTTTTTTCTGCTGGGCTTTATACCTAAATAGTACATCTAAGTAATGTTCAAACACATGCCATATATACTATAGCAAGGGACTTTTTTCACGAAAAATGTCCATCATACCTTTCTAAAATAATAAAGGGACCAAATATTTAATACAACTTTATAAAAAAATTGTTTGGTCCCTGGCCGTTTTACAAAGGTACAATAGATTTTTCATCTCATAAAAATCCCTATAAAAATGTACAGGATGATATTAATAGTTTTATATGTAAAACAACTTGCCAAGAGCTTATTGGCAAGAAATGTAAATATTTTTAGCTATCACCTGCGTGTTTAGTTATGTAAGTACAAAAAATGATGACTCACAAGATTAGGGGGTGCCTGATAGGACTTATCCAAACGTAAGATGAAGATCAGCTGCCTCAAAGCCTGAAAGGGAAGAACAAACAGTCAGAGGACCCTGGCCTGGGTGGCGCAAGGCTCTCCGATGCCTAAGTTAGTGTATGAACTTGAACTAAGGAAGGAGAGGCAGAAGAGAGGCAGAGTAACAGCTCTCAAGTGTGTATCTTGCGTACCCTGGTTATGGAATGTTGTCCTATTTATAGAGGACTCTATCTGATATTTTGGATGATATTTTGGAGTGGTCCCTTGATTTGATAGGGAAGCTCTCATTAGCCCACAAAGTAATAAATGCGGGTCCATCACAGCCCACAAAGTATTTATTCCAGGTCCGATCAGCCCACATTGCATTAAATGCATGTCATGTTGGGCCTGATCATGTTGGACGCCTTTGGCGGTAGAGGTCCCATCGGATCCATCCTCGGGCTTTGCCCTGTTTTGGCTACAGCCGCTGGATGCCGCCCTGTCAGCGATCTGGCGAAGATTGTGGACGGCTGGGATGTCGCATCTGTCCCACTGGCTCGCGCCCCTATTCTGCCATGTGTCCAATGATGTGGCGGACGTGGGGCGCGAGAAGGGTTCTTCTTCATTTCGACTTCCGTCCCGGCTCCTTCGCCGGGGTCAGGCTCTCAGCCGAGGTCAATCCTTGGTAGCCGAGCTCGGCGCTAGCAGCCAAAGTCAGTTTGGTTTCGGCTGAGACCTTTATCCCGGCGGCCGAGGCGTGTCTGGATGGCACGTGAGCGTGCTAATTGATACCTTATAGCCGAGATTAGCATAATCCTGTTGTCTTGAAAATCTCCCCACACAATTGCCCCCTAGCTTGTGACTTCTTAGGGGCCCTAGCCTTTAGAGGTCGGAAGCTAGAGAGTCCGTCTGGAGATGTTTTGATCATTGCTTGGCGCAGCTTCGACTTCTCCGAGGCAATAAATGTCGCGTCCCGTTCGCCCCAGGAAACGAACCGGTGGTTACACGTGTCGCCTTCTTACTGATTGTGCCCTCAAATTGATGAGACAGGCGTGGATCGTGATACTATTTTTTCATATTCTTAAATGGCGCCCAAGGAGGGCTTCCTTCCCCTATAAATAGGGTCGTCTTCCTCCGTTCTACTTTCTTCATCTTCTTTTCTTATTTTCTTTGCTCCTGCCTTTGATTCCTGTTCTGGTCTTTGTCTATCTTCTCGAGAACTTTCCATAGTGCTCTAGCGAGGATGACCGCAAGGCGTGCCCAGGCTGATTTCAGTTCCTGTCTCGCCCTTCTCTTCCAGTAAGTGACTTCGTGCCCCTGTCTTTTTAGGGTTTCTCCCTTAGGGTTTCTCTTTTTCGCCTTTTTCTCCTAGGCTGTAGAAATGGCCAACCCTAGGTTTCAGTTAGATACGTCTAAGGGCATGGCTAGGTTCAGGGAGGCATACAGTATTCCGGAGGGGTTCCGCCTTAGGCCGGCGACTCCCTGCGACCATGCTCTGCGCTGCTGGTCCAGCGGCCGGATGCCGTTCTCCTTGATCTCTGTGATCGAGGGTGGGGTTAGATTTCCCCTGCATCCCCTGCTTAGGGCTTGCCTTAGCACCTGGTCCATTACACCTTGCCAGCTGATGCCCAACGGCTTCAAAGTCATCATGGGCACGGCGAGACTAAACGAGATCTTGGGGATCAACTTGGGTGTCCACGACATCGAGGATGTGTATGACATCTGTAAGGCTGGGGGAGACAACTATTATCTTCGGGTGAAGTAGCTCCGAAAGGGCTTCGTGCTAGCCTTGGAAGATTCTGGGAAAAACGCCAAGGATGACCTTTTCTGCGTTTCGAGGGAATGGGAGTTCGGCGCAGGTGAGGACAGAACGCTCAGGGTCCCTCGCCATCTCGGGGCCGTCCCAAGTAAATATCGCCATTCTATTCTGCTTCTTTCACCTAACTTTCGAATTGCCGAACTGATACTCTTGTTTACTATGCAGAGCTGAAAGAGAGGAAGTGCCGAGTGACGAGCGACGGTTGGAAAAAAAATGCCGCCGACCATAGAAAGGTCGAAAAATACGCCGGGCACGAGAATAGGTTGGCGTGGAAGCTGTTAGGGTACACGCCGAGGTACCGCGCATGGTTTAAAATCTCGGTATCGGTCGCGGTATCGGCCGAGCCGAAAAACGATATCGTCGCGGATATCGGTCTGTCGCGGTCGTCGCGGTGTGAATTTTTTTTTAATCCAAAAAAATTTTCAAAAATATCCAAAAAATCCAGAATATTAGAAAATGCTGCAAAACAATATTTTTTTTCATTAGTAACAACAATAAATCAAAATCTCGGTTACCTTAAGTTATGAGTCATGTCTGTGTAGCTGTTCGCTTTCTTCTCTAGTATTTCATATAATGCAACCATTATTGATGCTCATGATCAATTTATTAGTGTAAAATATAAGAAAATAAAGATAAGTAGATAACAAACATATCAATCATCATTTAATACCAACTCAATCATCAAATTAGTTGTGAAATTCATGACCATGAAGATAACATATTAAAATCTGAAACATGATAGTAAGATAGATAAATCATAAAGCACTTGGGCATCAAAAGGTTCATGGTTTACCTGAAATTAGAGGGGACTATAGAGTAGAAACTAGAGAGAGATTGATGAGTATTAGTGTATGATAGTTGATAGATTGACAGCCTAATACCAAGTGGAGTATTGCCCAGGCTCAATATCATCATCATCATTTCTTCGGTATTGGTTAAAAAGATATGCTCCATATTGTTGTGCAGCACTACCATACCCATGACCATATTCAGATTGTTCTTGATAAGATGATGAACTATCTTCATCCCCTGTAGATTGTTCTTGGTAATTGTGCAGAAATGGCATGAAATAGCCATGAGGGGCATATAAAGGTCGTTGGGGATCATGTGTGGTGGTGGGGGAAGCCTCCCTTACTCAATTAATATCTGTTCGATAGACATTATCGGTGTTGGTGAAGGGGGTACCCAATTAGGGTCATATGAATAATTCATATGATGTTCATACATGACACCTTGTTGGCCAACATAACCCCCATGATGACCATGAGTACCTTCCCCCACTCCATGAATCATTAAAAGAACATATTTGTGACGAAATTTCAAAAAAAAGATATATTTTTATTATAATATTAAAAATTTTGAAAATTAAAAAATAAAAAAAATATACAAAATCATGTGTATGAGTAGATCTAGCATGAAAGTATATAGATTTAACTTAGTTCTAAGTGAAGAACACAACACAAGTGACATTCTCATGATTTTAATGCTTCATTTAAAAAAAAAAAACACATAAATACATAATAAATCCGAAAATAAAAAAATTAAAAAAAAATTTCAAAATCATGTGTATGAGTAGTAGATCTAGCATGAAAGTATATAGATCTAACTTAGTTTTAAGTGAACAATACAACACAAATGACATTCTCATGATTTCCATGCTTCATCTAAAAAAAAAAAACACATAAATACATAATAAAATGCTTTAAGATGATTTTCTCTTACTTAAATAATTTTTTCTTGAAGAAAATATGCAAGAGGGACGTGTGAATGTGTGGCTGCTGCTCTAAGGTGTTTGGATATGAGAGGAGAGGGGAAGAAGATGAAAAATGTGAAAAAAAGTAGGGTTAGTGTTTTTTTTAAGGGATATCGGCCGATATTTTCACGGCCGAGATGAAGTTCATCTCGGCCGATATATACCGATATCTTGGGGATTTTTTGCCGATATTTTTGAAACCGATATCTCGTCCCGATATCGTACCGGTTCCGGCCGATACCGGTTCGTACCGGCCGATACGAACCGGTATCGGCCGGTTTTTTAATCCATGGTACCGCGACCATTACAAGAGGACTGGAGCGGTGCCTGAGTACGAGCTGCAGTCTGACCTCCCCTCCATTACCTTGGCCGTGCCTGGGGGGATTCCTCTGACCGATCCTGCTGCGAGCCGAACTGCGTTTGGTGCTGAGGTGTCCTCTTCCTCCAGTTCAGAGTCTTCGAGCTTGAGGGAGGCTGTAGAGGCTTACACTTCTGATCAAGAATAGAGGATGGAAGGTAGCTCGCACGTGCCTGGAACCAAGGATCTGGCGGTGAGGTTCAGGCGCATGCCTTCATCTTCTGCAATGCCTTCTTCTACCAGCGCCCGCGCAGCCTCGGGCTCGGGGGGCGTCACTGTTTCCTCCGCCCTCGTCATTACTCCGAGCGAGGGAGCGCGGAGACACTCTCCGGAGTGCACAAGGGACGGGTCTCCACCCAGGAAGAAGTCCAAGACGGGGGAGAAAGACTTAGGGGCCGAGCTGGCCCTTAAGGGCAAGACGCCTGTGCGTGCTTCTGGAGGTAAGGCTCCGCCTGAGAAGAGTGCGCCAGCGAGCAGGGCTGCTGCCAAGACGGTTCGCGATCTCGGCGCCCCTATAGGGCAACGGTCCGGATCGGCCTCCGGACCTCGTGCTGCCCCTGCGACGTGGAGGCCGAGACTGGAGACTTATCCCGGGAAGCCCTTAAATGTGGAGGACCGGGTATTGGGGAACCCTCTCATCATAGGGGCTCTTGAAAAGGCCTGCGCACTTCCACGTGACATGGAGCAGCATGCGAAGTTCGACAACGAGAGTCTGTTGGCTTCGGCGATCAGGGCTGCTCTCCTTGTAAGTGTTCTGATGCCTTGCTGAAGTACTTTATTTCGGTTGTTCCCACCTGATTCATTTTCTTTTGCAGAATGTGCAGAGGCTTCAGTTGGTGATGGAAAGGAGCGACAAAAATGTCTCCAGGGTTACCCAACTAGAGTCTGAGAGAGAGAAGCTGAGGAAGGAGCTGCCAGACTTGAAGAAGAGCAGCGCCGAGACGAATGCGCAGATGGAGGTGGCACTGGTCAGTATCACTGATCTCACGTCGACAACCCATCAGTTGAGGGGTGAGATCTGGGTGAAGACGAAGAGGATGGCCGAGCTGGAGTCGGAGCTGGCAAAGCTGAAGGCAGATTCGGTGGCAGAATCGTTGAGGCAGCATGCCGAAGTGCTCGCTGGTCGTGCCGAAGTGGAGAAGCTGAAAAAGGAAAACGCCGAACTGAAGGCTAGGCACGCCGAAGTAGAACGGCTGCAGAAGGAGAACGCTGACCTCAAGTCCTCACTGCAGGCCGAGGCCCAAGCTTCCTTTCAGAAGGGAGTGACCAGGCCACGGAGGAGTACGAGAGGCAGGTGGAGGAGATAACCTCCATCTTGTTCGAGGAAGGTGAAAGTCCAAGGGATCCTACCCTAGAGGGGGGGGGGTGAATAGGGTGATCTACACTTAATGACTAATTATGGCCAATTTTAATTTCTTTCCAATTAACTAGTCACATGTGATGATTAACATACAAAATGCGGAAGCTTAAACAAAAACAATCACCACAAATCAATAACCACTACACAAGGATTTATAGTGGTTCGGCCTCAATGCCTACATCCACTACTGGCTTGTGACTCACACCCCACCGGATTTCCACTAATATGTTTTTCAAAAGGCTAAGCAATAACCTCTACAATATGCTTTCCAAGGATAAGCAATAACCTTACAATGTTGTTTTTCTAGGCTAAACAACAACCTATACACAATGCTTTTATATGGCTAAGCAATAACCTTACAAGCAAATGATTTCTCTCAAAGAAAGTGTCTTCATAAAACACTCTAAGAGATTACAATTTAAGCTTAATTTAATTACCTCTTAAATAGGCGAATATGAAAGTGTAAAGCTAACTCACACAACACTCTAAGTAATGCAAAGATGAATGCTCATGAAGTGTGTGTGTGTGAATACTTCAATCAAGTTGAAAATGAAAGCTCAATCAATTTATGCTAAAAGCATTTAAAAGTTTAATGCACATAAAAAGATATGATTGAAGTAATATGCAAATCACATGTACCAAATACAAACTTGTAGAAGATATGAAAAACAAGGGTTCACAAGTTGTATGAAATTAATTTAGTCTAAACATGTGATGCATGAGGAATGTTGTTTTCAAAACCAAACTAATTCAACAAAGGTTTAAATGAATGAAAACAACAAGGAAAGATTCAAAACAAGTTAATGAATCATGACATAAAAGAAATCAAAGATTTTGACAATGCATGATTAACAAAGTTTATAAGACAAACTTGTTTTGAAATCAAGGTGAAGAATCCTATGACTTTAATCAAAGATTAAGGAAGTAGAGGATTCAACACATCATAGTTTATATGCTAAAATCATTTACCAATAGTTTAACAAAGCATAAAACAATGATTAATAAAAGGCAAAGCTTACTTGGTGGTTTAACTTCATTAATCCAAGCTTTAGCTTTCCTTAATGACCATTAGCCTTCCTTAGCTTGATCCCCTTTCTTTTGCTTCAAAATGCCTCAAGAAGGGCTTCAAAGATCATCTAAAATGGCTAAGGAATGAGTTTCTTTTTATAGAAAAAGTGGTCCAACGGCTCCTTGTCGGTCGACCCACAGGTTGTTGTCGGTCAACCGACACCTCAACGGTCAGATTCCAACGGTCAAGAAATTTTCCATTGTGCAGGTGTGGGTCAGCCGACAGGAACCGACAAGCTGACCGACAGTACAATTTTGTTCAGAAAATAGCTCTCTGGAATTCTAACCGAGAGGCTTTCGGTCAGCTTCTGAACCATGGTCGGTTAGCCGACACCTGACCGACATGCTAACCGACAGTGTGGCTAAAATCCCAACTTTTGCACATTTCAAAGTATTTTCATGTAGGGATTTTTGGGCCACTAAACCAAGCTTGGAAACATGATTTTAAATCATCTAAGTGCTTTTAAAATCATGAAACATAAAAAACCAAATATAATTTGAAACTTTAAAACATAGGCTAGCTTGATTTATAAAAATTCTTTTAAAAAACAAATGCATCCAAGATTTAAATCCAAAACATGCACAAACTATAAGATTTACAATATTTAAAAACAATGCATGTAGAAAATCAGATTTCAAGAAATTTAACTCAGTGCTTGTGTGAAAAATCATGAGATGCTAAAATGATAATGCATCCATCAAATTGCAATACACAAAATCCATAACAGAAGGGTGTCTGGCCGCATTGAAGCAGGCGGGGGTTCCTGAAGACCACCCGGTCTATCAGAACCTGCCGAAGTATTCTGGCCCAGAATCTGAGCCGAGTCCCGCTTCGCTGACTAAGAGTGCTCAGGTCGAAACTCCTGCTGCTGACCCTCCCTTGGACGGTATTCCATCTATCCTCCCAGCTGGCGATGCTCCAGCTGTCACTTCTGCGGGTGATACACCATCTGCTCCTCCTTCAAGCGATGCTCCCGAGACAGTCGTGGTAGTCGCCGAGACCGCCGGTCCATCAGAGGCACAGTGAGAGTGCTGGTTGAGGCGCTGAAGTCCTTATAGCTTTTTGAACATTATACTTTTCTTGCTTTTAGCCTGTAGTTTTTCTATCTTTTGGATATGTAAAGTAGACCTTCCTGTAATCTCTTGACCTTTGAATGAAAAAACCAATTTGCTCTATTGAGTTTTCTTCTTTCTTTTTGAGTTCGGCTGAGTACTGTGACGTGAGAGTTTTGAGTTGGAAAGAGGGTACCGAATGGTCTTCATGGTTATCCGCTCCGATATCCCGCATTCTGAGGCTCATAAATAGTAATAAGTGCAGCGGTACGACCGATGCGGAAAACGGGCAGATGGCTCAACGTGTCACCATTGGAGCCATCAGTCAATTTGTAGAAAACGTGCACTCCACGCGAGGCATGGGAGACCTCGCCTCATAAATTTCCTTCAGTGCTGAGCCTTCCTTCCCCCTATAAATATGTGGGGTAAGTCCGCCATGGGAGAAAAAGAACCAAACCAGTGACCCTTCTTCTCTTTTATTTCTCCTAGTGATGAGGACCTATTCGCGTCTGCCAGACGTTCTGGCAGTTCCATTCTTTAGGAGTTTAGGAACCTTTGCTCTGTTCGAATCTTTTGTGATTGAAGACAGCTTCCTCCGGGAGGGGCTGTCCTTCGTGGTCTGCGCGTTCTCTGAATATGGTCCCTGTGGACCACGCGTTCTCTGAACGCAGGTCCACGGCCAACTCCCGCCTATGCGGCTACGAGGATATCAACTCCTATCTATGCGGCTAGGAGTTGGTTGCCAACTTGATCCTGCAGGGTCTTGTCTTGATCCTGCAAGGTCTTGTGTGGCATTCAGGACCAGATTGAGAAGTCTACGGGCTGAAGATCTCCAGGCAGTGGACCAGGAGCTTGAGCTTATTTGCAAATTTTGGTCTGACCAACAAAAGCGTATTGCAGAGCTCCTGGCACTGAGGACCAGATCGAGAAGCCTCCGGGCTGCGGACCAGTGAAGATCAGAACCTCCAAGCAGTGGGCTGGTGAAGATCAAGACCTTCGAGCTTCCCTTATTTTTATATTTTTAGAGGACCGTGAGCCTCTTTACTGTATTTTGCTTTTCTTTTCTGTAACCCATGTAATGAGGAAATTACATTTAATAAAAAATGAAGTTTGTAACGAAATGTGTATTCTATATCTCTGCATTCTTTTTTCCTTTTCTGTGCTGCTTTTTTGCACTTCTGTGCTTGCACTGCTTTTTTCTGCATTTCTGTGCTACTTTTCTGCACTTCTGTGCTTGCACTGCTTTTTTCTGCATTTATGTGCTGTTTTTCTGCACTCCTGTGCTTGCACTGCTTCGTCTTTCAAAGACTGCTATTAGCCGAGATGAGCCCAGAATCTCGAGGATCTCGGCTGCGCGAGCCTGAGTCCGGGATCGATCTCGGGGGGTGTATGAACCCAGAGTTTTTAGGAGCGACTGGGTGTATGAACCCTAAGTCAGTCCATGGGTGTGTGAACCCAAAGTTTAGGGAAGACTGGATGTGTGAATCCGAAGTCAGTCCCAAGGTGTATGAACCTAGGGTTTTAGGAGCGACTGGATGTGTGAATCCTAAGTCCGTCCAAGGGCGCGTTAACCCAAAGTTTAGGGAAGACTGGATGTGTGAATCCGAACTTAGTCCCAGGGTGTATGAACCCAGGGTTTTAGGAGCGACTGGATGTATGAATCCTAAGTCAGTCCATGGGCACGTGAACCCAAAGTTTAGGGAAGACTGGATGTGTGAATCCGAAGTCAGTCCCATGGTGTATGAACCCAGGGTTTTAGGAGCGACTGGGTGTATGAACCCTAAGTCAGTCCATGGGCGCGTGAACCTAAAGTTTAGGGAAGACTGGATGTATGAATCCGAAGTCAGTCCCAAGGTGTATGAACCCAGGGTTTTAGGAGCGACTGGGTGTATGAACCCTAAGTCAATCCATGGGCGCGTGAACCCAAAGTTTAGGGAAGACTGGATGTGTGAATCCGAAGTCAGTCCCAGGGTGTATGAACCTGAAGCTGCCGAACTCAGATAAGATGGCACAGATTGATGACAGGGCAAATGCTGCTTTTATTGATCATGAGACTCTCATTACATCTTAGAAAAAGAACTTCTTCAAGTGGGATGCATTCCATGGTCTCGGCAACTGCCTGCCTTCCAAGTCTTCGAGTTTATAAGAAGATCGTCCTGCCATTGAAACCACCCTGAATGGGCCATGCCAGTTCGGGGCCAGTTTGCCTTTGTTTGGATCTCTGTCAGCGGGCAGGGTCTTTGTAAGACCCCGACCCGAGGGACCACGACTAGTGTTAATTAAGTTGTGTCTTAGCTATAAGTGTGTTTAGTGGATTTGGACTTAGTTTTGAGTTAGAATAGCTTTTATAATAGCTTTGGGGAATTTTGAGAGCCTTCTAGATTTGTGGGACCCTTTGGGGGTTCTTGTTATGGAATTGTGTGAGCTTGGGGGTTTAATCATGATTTTCTAAAATTGCGTTTTTAATCCCATTTGACTTATCTTATTATTCCCTACAACTTTCGTGTTGACCTCGTTCTCATTCGAGGGCCCAAAACTCAACGTTTCTCAATTTGAGGGCAAAACAATCTTTTTACCCAAAATCTGGACATGATTTTCAATGTCACCAAAACTTGTAAAATATACACTTTTTGGAAACTAGATATTTCGTCGAACAACTTTGTCTTCTTCGTCGAAGTCATTTGAAATCCCGAGACGCATGTTTTTAGCCCGATGAATGTTTTAAGTTGTGGGACCCATTCTCTCCTTTGTATATATAGAGAACCCACCTTCTTCATCCCATTTGCTTGCCCTAATTCCTGCACAAGAGAAGCTCCAACAGCAGCCACCTTTCCCCTCTTTTCTTCTTATTTTCTTCCTCACAAAACACCATCAAGCCTTGCCTAAATCAAGAGGAGACCTTCATCAATCTTTCTCCCCTTGTCAAGAGCTCTAGTTTGGTACCATTTTTAGAGGGATTCATAGATTTCGAATTTCTCTTTGGGCTAACCTTGCTTATTTGAAGACCTTCTTGGTAGGAACTCCTTTCCATCTCCTAGGTTCTTGTTTGTTGAGCCTTAGAGAAGCTCCATTTCAATTATTGAAAGATCTCGTTTTGTTTTGCTTGGATTTTGATATTCTAGGGTTGGATTTGGGGGTTTTTGTATAGGTGTTTGATTGTGAGCTTAAGAGGTGATTAGAGCTTAATCTGCTAGCTTTGGACCCAAGGCAAGTGGATGAATTGATGCATTTAATGTGAAAATCAGATTTATGCATTTTCTTAATTTTCTCAATTATGATTAGATTTGCTTAAATCATGATTTAGACTTGTCTTCTATTGTTTCAAATGCACCTATTAATGTGGTTTTTCCATCCTTTGCAAATGTGCATTTCTCTATGGAAAATTTGAATGGCTTATGTTGTAATGGTTTCCAAGTGATTTGAATGGATGGAAATGGAGGTGTTGGGTGAATGTTTTGGAGATTCAATGGTGGAATTGAAGTGTGGAGAATGGGAGTTTTAATGTTGAAATGGTGGAGTTTTTAGCTCAAAATTGTGTAGGGATCTAACCCTTAAAAATGAGAAAGATTTGGAGGAAAGAAGGACTGAAAACAGTTTCAGAAATCAGTCCCGTAGCAGTTTCGGTCAGAATTTCGGCTAATCGAAGCGGTTTCGGTTTGAATTCCCGAGAACTGCAATTTCCGTCGAATCCTAATTGTGGCATTTCGGCTAGCCGAAAAGCTAACCGAAATGTTTCGGTTCGAATTCCAGAAAGCTGCAGTTTTTGTTAAGTTCTGATGGTGGAGTTTCGGCTAACCGAAAATCTAACCGAAATGTTTCGGTTCGAATTCCAGAAAGCCGCAAATTTTGTTGAATTCTGATTATAGCATTTCGGCTAACCTCTAAGCTAACCGAAATATTTTCGGTCAGAACTCCAGAGAGCTACTTTCTCCACATTCCTGTTCTAGGTCCGAATTTCGGTCAGCCGTGGGTCAGCCTTTCGGCTAGCCGACGTCCAACCGAAAAGCTGACCGAAATCATCGAATTTAATTGACTATATCTGAAGAATTATAAGACTATAGTGAGGAAGAAGTATCATCATTCTAATCTCGTTATAGGTCTTGTAACTTATCAATGTGCGTAAGTTTCGGGTTGTCTCGAATTCTTATCGAGTACCAAATAAATATTAACTTGACAAACGAGACCCTATACACATTGATTTAAATCTTGGACCTTCAACACTTGGCTCGGAGATTTATAGAATCCATTTGTACCTGATTTTACCGGATTTCACTTGTAGAATTTCAAGTTCCGTGTCTTGTAACTAGCCTTGTCTCGGAAATGGTTTCTAGCATAATTGCTATCTTATTCTTGCTTGACCTGATGTAATATATTGTATGCTGATTAGCATCTTGCCCCGATATATATACATATTGTTTTGTTTTCTTGCACATGGCCTATGTGTCGGCACCACTAAGCTTGGATGTACCTTATCGGTTTGATCCACCGGTTTGGAGATCCCCCTTTTGTCCTGCCAGCTGCAGCTTGGGTCTTGTCTTATATTGCTATCCGGTTCGTTACCGTGTTCCTGTCTTGCTATATGTATATGATTATATAAATTCGTTGACTCTCTTCACTTCGTGTGACTGGGGTCAACGTCGTTGAATCTCCTCACCTTGTGTGACCGAGAGCAACGCCCTGATAACTCTCATCACTTTTGTGAGAGAGGATTTAGCTTTGTGTGGTTGCCACCTTGTCAGTTCCTTATTCTTGGTACCTTATTGTTTTATATTGTTCATGCCTTTACCTATTAAATGATGCATTGTCTTTTACGAAATTCATTATTTATACAGGTTTTCAATACGTTTTCTAAGGTATTATTATTTCAAATGTATTATCATATCTTTTCATCTACCTGCCAGACCGTCGTGTCTGATCCATTTATTTTGGTACTCAGGTCCCGAACCCATTACCATCGAGGAGGAGCCAGAGGAGGCGGTCGGTGAACCGCAACGCGTTATAGAGTGGCAAGCTGACGATGTCATGTAGACATTCGTTTAGGCTTTGAGAACGATACTTTTGGGAGTTGTGATAACATCTTTTGGGTTTAATTCTTTTGTTATGTACTGGTCTTTGTTGACCATTATTTTTGGGGCAACTAATCAACTGATCTTTTGTATATACATTTAACCTTACTTTTGGGTAATATGGTAATGATCATTGCTTATTCTGATATCTCATCTCATCAATTATAATTCAGTCTTGTTTATGGAATGGAATAGCACTACTATGATTTACTACACGCTTCCGCAAATCTTAAATATATGTTCGATATAATTACTTGTGAGATGATATGCATGGATAATCCTCACCGCGGAACCCTATGGGAAATCACGTGCACGGATAAATGTTTTCTCAATTCCGTGTACGGATTAGCCAAGGAGATGCATGTTGTCACACCCTGAAACCGGGCCCTGCAGTGATCCGACCTCGGGATGCGAAATTTTGGGATTAATTTGAAACTTTTGTTATATTTCCCAAGATCCGCGTGAATGAGGATAATAAAATTCCATCACGATCAGAGTATATGTTGGAATTTGAGATGACTTGAAAGTCTTTTGACGAATTGAAGAATATAGTATCTCAAGTATTGATTTGAGTTGGAATTATTGTCAACACAATGTCACAAACATGATGTTAATAGGCTGGTGTTGATAGAGCTTAAATGAAGAATAAGAGTTGAAACAGTCAGGAATTCAGAATTCCTGAAGCAGAGCATGCGGTCGACCGGGCACCCCATGCGGTCGACCGAGCAAAGAGAAACCTGCAGAAAAAGTTTCAGGCACCTCTCAGTTATTTTCGTGACACAGTGTGTCTTCGGTCGACCGGGACCCCAGGATGTCGACCGAGCGCGATAGTTGTCTGTTTCCAGACAGTGTATGATGTCGACCGAGCAAGCAAGGATGTCGACCGAGCACGGGAACCAGAGTTGCGCAGAAACAGAAGTCTTGCACGAAAATTCAGCACTCTTATCTAATTTGTTTGGGACTCTTTCTAAACGAATTGTAGCCTGTTTTGAATACAATTAAGGGTTAACATAACCTATAAAAAGGCATGTATGGGTCATTCTAAAGACACACCAGAGAGAGAAAGAAGAGAAGAAAAGAGAGAAGAGAAGAGAGAAGAGAGTGCTGGTGCTGGTGCTGTTGCTGTTGCTGTTGTGGTGACGTTTTCTACAGCAATTGTGGACGAGATTGTGCTCTTGAAGATGGTGATTCGTCCATGAGTTAAGTGTCTCTCTTTATGCTTTAGATTTCAATTTGTAAGGATTGAGAGAGAGAGAGAATTGTAGAGGGGAAGGGCTGTAGACAGAGTTTATCTTCTATTCTGTTTTTACATCAAGTTGGTGCTTGGTGTTTGGGGTTTGGTGATCCTATCTGTGGGTGCAGATAAATTGTAAGAGGAGTAGGTGCTTCCTAGATAGTGGGTGCTATCTAAAACACAAGGGTTTGTGCTCTTTGTCGTTGGTGCGACTAAATATATTCAGACCTGTACCGGATCGGTGTTCGGACGGTTTTGATCCGTGGACGTAGCCTTTTGGTGAACCACGTTAAATCTGGTGTCATTGTGTGGTTTGACTTGTTTTGTTGTTGAATTGGACTTGTTTTTAGAAATCACTGATTCACCCCCCCTCTCAGTGATCGCGATATCCAACAATTGGTATCAGAGCCAGGCTCCCTTGATCAGTTTAATACGCTAAGGGTGATCTCTTGTCAAATCACATGGCAGCCAATACAGGGAATATGAAAGCACCTCTGTTTGATGGTTCTAATTACTCTTTTTGGAAGATTAGGATGCAAGCCTTCATCAAATCTCTTGGCTATGATGTTTGGGAGGCTGTCAGAGTCGGTTACAATGCTGCCACCGTACCCAATGATACTGCATCGAAGAAGTTGGCAGACAACGACTCCAAGGCGCAGAATGCACTCTTTAGTGGCCTTGTGGACAGCGAGCTTGTCAAAGTAATTGCATGCAAAACAGCCAAGGAAATATGGGACAAGTTGAAAAGCATTCATGAAGGAGATGAGAAGATCAAAGAAGCGAAATTGCAAACTCATCGCTCTCAATTCGAGTCTCTTCGCATGGAGGAAAGCGAGAATGTTGAATCGTATATGCAACGAGTGAATGAAGTCACGAATGACATTCGTGGACTAGGGGAGGAGATTAAAGAGCTGGTCATCGTCAAAAAGGTTCTAAGATCTCTTCTTCCCCGGTTTGATTCAAAAGTCTCAGCCATCGAAGAAGCCAAAGATCTGAATGCATTTTCCATGGATGAATTACATGGTTCTCTAACTGCCTATGAGATGCGCATAGGAAAGACGTCTTCATCTGATAAAGAAGCGGCCTTCAAAGTTCAGAAAAAGGCAAAAGAGACTGCTGGTCATGATGTTGATTCTGATAATGATGAGCTTGAGGCTCAATTTGTTAGAAAGTTGAAGAAAGGAAGCAATGGCAAGTACAAAGGGAAGCTACCCTTTAAATGCTTCAATTGTGGAGGTGTTGGTCACTTTGCTGCGAAGTGTCCGCTAAAAGAAGACAATGATAATGACTCTTATGCTGAAAAGAGTAAAGGAAAGAGAAATTTCAGAAAAAGAGGCAAAGCTAAAAACTTTCTATGTCAACAAGATGACAGCACGTCTGAAACTTCAGACGATGATGAATCAACCGAAGCTCTCTTCATGGTCACTGTTGAAGAAGAAGAAGAGCTAGATCCGGAAGAGGAAGAGGAGGCTGAAGTCAATCTTGAAGAGGAACTCATAGCCGCACTTGAGGAGCTTAGCATGGAACGCAAAACAAGTAAGAAAAATCTGAAACTTCTCCATGAATCTGAAAGTTCTATTATTGCTTTGAAAACTCAAGTAGAAGAATATAAAAGAATGGTAGAAGTCCTTGAAAACCAAATAAGTATCAAAAAGGAAGAGGCTATGAAACTTGAAACTGAGATCGCTAGAGCAAAGGCTGAAAATTTGGAAAATAGCAAAAAACTCAAAGCGCTCCAAGCGATTGAAGGGACTATGAAACTCGATGAACTACTGAAAGTTCAAAGACCTGCCCACTTCAGATTTGGTCTAGGATTTGAGAAAGGTGAATCCTCTAAGATTGCACCTCCTGAAAAGAAAGAGTTTGTGAAGCAAGTCACTGCACCTTCTAACTCTATGAAGCCCACTCAACCTAGAAAGGAGTCCATTCCTGTTAGAAAGGTAATGAAGACTAACCAGCCACAAAGAAGATACAAATTCTATGGTTATTGCTTTCATTGTAATATGTTTGGACATAAAAGAGACGATTGCAAATTCTATGTAAAATACAGCTCACTTATGACTAGGAACCCTTTTTCAATCCTAAGTAGCCACAAAATTGAGTGCCATAAGTGCTATAATTATGGACACTTGGCTAGGGATTGTAGGTTGCATATTGCTAACAAATTTCAGGTTGAAAAGAAACCCAAGTTAGTCAAGGCTTGGAGAGCAAAGCAAAGTGCAGAAAGTCCCAAAGAATCTCTCATTGTGCAAATGGCATTCAATGCACAAAAGAAGGCAGCACCATGGGTCCTTGATAGTGGTTGTTCAAGCCATATGACTGGTGATAAAGAGAAATTCATCAAATTACAGCACTATGAAGGCGGTTCAGTGAAGTTTGGCAACAATGATGGTGCCAAAATCTGCGGAAAAGGTGTTATTCAGCTTATGGCAAACAAGATCAGATCGGAAGAAGTCTTATATGTGTCTGGATTGAGATACAACCTGCTTAGTGTGAGCCAGATCTGTGACAAGGGTCACGAAGTTATCTTCACAAAGAATGGGTTTGCCATCAAGAAGAGTAGCAACGACAAAACAGTGGCAACTGGATCAATAACTGCTGGAAATCTCTATACATTGTCAGATGGAGCTGAAAAGACCTGCTTGATGAGTCGGACAGAGGAAAGTTGGTTGTGGCACAAACGCCTTGGGCATCTAAGCTTTGATAACATGTCAAAGATTTGCAATTCAAAGGCTGTAAGAGGCATGTCTACAGTTGAAAAGCCTTCCAATCCCATTTGCGACTCTTGCCAAAAGGGAAAGCAAACGAGGGTTATGTTCAAGTCAAAGGAGCATCATTCCAAGAAACCTCTTGAGCTAGTGCACACTGATCTCTGTGGACCGATGCGAACTCAAAGCACCAATGGAGATAAGTATTTCATGTTATGCATTGATGATTATACTCGTATGACATGGGTATTGTTTCTTAAGCATAAGCATCAAGCACTTGATCGTTTTAAAGTGTTTAAAGCACAGGTTGAAAATCAATTGGAAAAACGTATCAAGATTTTAAGGTCTGATCGTGGAGGCGAGTTCACATATGAAGAGTTCACTAAATATTGTGAACATCATGGCATTCAAAGACAGTTCTCAGCCCCTAGAACTCCACAGCAAAATGGAGTTGTGGAACGGAAGAACCGCACCGTACAAGAGATGGCTCATACGATGCTAAGTGAAAGCAAGATGGCTGACAAGTATTGGAAAGAGGCAATTCATACGGCTGTATACATTCAAAATCGATGCTTGATCAGGCCACATGAAGACAAAACTCCCTATGAGCTATGGTTTGGAAGAAAAGCAACAGTCAAGCACTTCAGAGTCTTCGACAGCAAGTGTTACATCAAGCGGCTCGAACAAAATCCGGGCAAATTTGAAGAAAGAGCTGACGAAGGTATATTTCTGGGTTACTCCTCTACTAGCAAGGCATATAGGTGTCTTAACAAAAGAACCAGAAAAATCATAGAAAGTGCTGATGTGAGAATAGATGAGAATATTGAACCAAAGAATACAACTCATAATGACAGCCCAGTTTATGAGGACTCGAGTGAGATTGATGATGAGATGGCTGAATCTAATGATTCTGAGAAATCAAAGGATGACTCAGAAGATACTACACCTAAGAAGCACAGCACTTGGGTAGAGCAACACCCTAAGGATCAAATCATTGGAGATCCTAAGGCAGGCGTTCAAACTAGACAAAGTGTAGTTAGCAATTACTCACTTGTGTCCACCATTGAACCCAAGACTGTGGCTGAAGCCAGTCTCGATGAAAGATGGTTGAAAGCTATGCATGAGGAGTTGGAGCAAATTGAGAAGAACTCCACATGGGAACTTGTTCCTAGACCTACTGATAAGAATGTTATTGGTACTAAATGGGTCTTTCGGAATAAGCTGAATGAAGATGGTCAAGTCATTAGAAACAAAGCAAGGTTGGTTTGTAAAGGCTATGCTCAAGTTGAAGGCATAGATTTTGAAGAGACCTTTGCACCGGTGGCTCGTCTGGAAGCTATTCGTATGTTTCTTGCATTGGCAGCATACAAAACCTTCAAGGTATTTCAGATGGACGTAAAGTCAGCTTTCTTGAATGGTTTACTTGAAGAAGAGGTCTACATTGAGCAACCTGATGGTTTTCTCATCAGCAAAAATTCAGATCTAGTGTGCAAGTTGAAAAAGGCTCTTTATGGACTGAAACAAGCGCCAAGGGCATGGTATGCAAGGCTGGATCTCTATCTCCGCAAGATCGGTTTTGGAAAAGGAATGGTTGATAGCAATCTGTATGTCAAAACTGAGTTAAGCAAACAGCTGGTTGTCATTGTTTATGTTGATGACATAATCTTTGGTGGCAATGATGAGGAGATGTGCAGGAATTTTGCTGAAGAGATGAAGAAAGAATTTGAAATGTCAATGCTTGGAGAACTAAAGTTCTTTCTTGGTTTACAAGTTCAGCAGCTGAATCATGGCATCTTCATATCACAAATGAAGTACATTAAGGAAATGCTGAAACGGTTCAATATGGAAGACAGCAAGCCAGTGAGCACACCAATGTCAACGAACACGAAGCTTAGCAAAGATGATAAGGCCTCGTCCGTTGATCATACCACCTATCGCTCTATGATAGGAAGCTTGCTCTACTTGACTGCTACAAGACCAGATCTTCTACAAGCAGTATGTATGGTTGCACGTTTTCAAGCAGCACCAACTGAAACGCACCTTACAGCAGTAAAAAGAATCTTTCGATATCTGAAAGGTACTATGGAGCTTGGTATCTGGTATCCCAAAGGCAAATCCTTCACTCTTGTTGCATATTCTGATGCCGATTGGGCTGGATGCGTAGATGATCGCAAGAGTACTAGCGGCGGCGTATTTTATCTTGGAGAAAGATTAGTTGCTTGGCATAGTAAGAAGCAAGACTCAGTATCCCTTTCGACAGCGGAAGCGGAATATATTGCAGCGGCAACTTGTTGTACGCAAGTGTTATGGATGCGGCAAATGCTCTCTGATCTAGGAATTCCTACAACGGATCCTACGCCGATCCTATGTGACAACACGAGTGCAATTCATATATCTAAGAATCCTGTTCAGCACTCTCGAACAAAGCATGTAGCAATTCGTTATCATTTTCTTAAAGATAAAGTTGCTGATGGAGAGGTCAAGTTGGAATATGTTCCAACAACTGAGCAAGTGGCTGATATTTTCACGAAACCTCTGCCAAAGGAAGTCTTCGAGTATCTCCGGAAAAAGTTAGGAGTTACTCACTCTCCTAAACCGTAGGAGTTGTGCTTGAAAGGGGGAGCAATGCATTCATTGAATATCCAATTCGCTCCTCGGTTTGGTCCCTTTGGACTTGTTGTCAAAGGGGGAGAGATGTTATGCTATGATAGCAAGGAGAGATGTTATGCTATGATAGCAAGGAGAGATGTTATACTATGAAAGCTAGGGGGAGATTGTTGACAGTGCATGGTTGTTATTTCAGAATTTCAGAATTGGTTCCAAGTGAGTGTTGAAGTTCCAATAGTGTTGCCAACAATTCCAAAGGGGGAGATTGTTGGAATTTGAGATGACTTGAAAGTCTTTTGACGAATTGAAGAATATAGTATCTCAAGTATTGATTTGAGTTGGAATTATTGTCAACACAATGTCACAAACATGATGTTAATAGGCTGGTGTTGATAGAGCTTAAATGAAGAATAAGAGTTGAAACAGTCAGGAATTCAGAATTCCTGAAGCAGAGCATGCGGTCGACCGGGCACCCCATGCGGTCGACCGAGCAAAGAGAAACCTGCAGAAAAAGTTTCAGGCACCTCTCAGTTATTTTCGTGACACAGTGTGTCTTCGGTCGACCGGGACCCCAGGATGTCGACCGAGCGCGATAGTTGTCTGTTTCCAGACAGTGTATGATGTCGACCGAGCAAGCAAGGATGTCGACCGAGCACGGGAACCAGAGTTGCGCAGAAACAGAAGTCTTACACGAAAATTCAGCACTCTTATCTAATTTGTTTGGGACTCTTTCTAAACGAATTGTAGCCTGTTTTGAATACAATTAAGGGTTAACATAACCTATAAAAAGGCATGTATGGGTCGTTCTAAAGACACACCAGAGAGAGAAAGAAGAGAAGAAAAGAGAGAAGAGAAGAGAGAAGAGAGTGCTGGTGCTGGTGCTGTTGCTGTTGCTGTTGCTGTTGTGGTGACGTTTTCTACAGCAATTGTGGACGAGATTGTGCTCTTGAAGATGGTGATTCGTCCATGAGTTAAGTGTCTCTCTTTATGCTTTAGATTTCAATTTGTAAGGGATTGAGAGAGAGAGAATTGTAGAGGGGAAGGGCTGTAGACAGAGTTTATCTTCTATTCTGTTTTTACATCAAGTTGGTGCTTGGTGTTTGGGGTTTGGTGATCCTATCTGTGGGTGCAGATAAATTGTAAGAGGAGTAGGTGCTTCCTAGATAGTGGGTGCTATCTAAAACACAAGGGTTGGTGCTCTTTGTCGTTGGTGCGACTAAATATATTCAGACCTGTACCGGATCGGTGTTCGGACGGTTTTGATCCGTGGACGTAGCCTTTTGGTGAACCACGTTAAATCTGGTGTCATTGTGTGGTTTGACTTGTTTTGTTGTTGAATTGGACCTGTTTTTAGAAATCACTGATTCACCCCCCCCCCTCTCAGTGATCGCGATATCCAACAGTATATTTTCGCGGAAGCTAATCATGGTGTTACGACCCGGAGTCCGTGGCCATCGGATTCCGTGTTGCACTCGACCAATATCATAAAGCCATCATATAAGCCGACTGGCACAAATCATAATTCAAAGAATACTGAGCTGGTAGTAACAGGACTATTTATTTCCCACATATTCAAATTACAATAACAGTGTCTTAATTACAAACCCAAGAAAAAGGCTAACAAAGCCATACAAAAATATCCAACTAAACAGAACTACCCCCAATATTTAGATACGAACTCCGGTGCCAAACTTGACATCTAGATGATATCAATGGGCAGCCTCTCACGTCAGACCGGCGGCTCCACCACCTCCTCCGATCAAACACCTAAAAACAGAAAGGGAGGAATCTGGCACCAAACAAACAAGGTCAGACACGATGGTCTGGCAAGCAAATAAACAAGTAATATGTAACATGGGCATTTATAAAACCTTATGGAATCATTGTAAATCCACTTAAAGAGTCTAAACAATAATAGCAATAAATCAAAATAAAACGATCGAAAGACCGAACATAAATATCGAGGCAAATAGATGAACAGTCTCTGGAGCATAAATATCTTGCAAAGATAACAGCCTATGCAAAACATTTAATAATTGGAAATACATTTAAAATCCTGAATAATAGAGATAATACGATAAAAGATCGATTTCATAAACATTAACAAATCTGAAGAATATAATGAATATAAACAAACAAGAATCATAAAACAAATTAATAAACAGATAAAACATTGGCGACCACAAGTAGCTATATTCTCCTATTACCGAAGTAACAAGAGCAGACAGAACCGTAGCCACTACACGTGGGACCGGAAATAAAATCAGAACCGTAGCCACTACGCGTGGGACCGGCAGATAAAAATCGTTGCCATGGTCGGTACAGACAGAATCCAAGCTGCAGCTGGCAGACAAATTAAAGATCCCAAGCCGGGTGATCAGCCCGACAAGGTGACCTAAGCCTAGTGGTGCCTTTAGTTTTTAAAACCTGAACCAATACAAATCAAAATACTAATCCCTTTGGCTCATGGGCTCACACCACAGGGCTCTGGCCCCATCTCGCCTCGAGGTTTTATTTTTTGAAATCATAGTCTCTTTGGCTCATGGGCGCGCACTACAAAGCTTTGGCCCCGTCTTGCCTCGAGGTTTTATTTTCAAAATACTAGTCTTATCGATGAAATCCCGAATGTGGCGAACCACTCCAATCTCCTTTCAAATCAATTCGGAGAAAACATACGAATTTCCATGGTAAACCGCTCAAATACACATCAAAGTGATTTGTATAAAATCATACGATCAATCCTTTCGAACATGGAAAACCACATGATTTTATAACAAATCATCGATGCTATTCAAATTAGTTTACCGAAGAATACAAATACATTCTCTGACTTGAAATGGAATGGAATAGTGTAGAATGACTTAATGACTTACCAAGGAACCACCTCAATGCACATTTAACATTTAAACATTGATTAATAAAAGAATATGTTTGATGCCAATGAAAATCCACAACATTTAAATGATAAAGTGCGCATTGAGACTTGAAAGATTCCCGTGTAATTTCACATATGCTCATTCTCTCATTGATCTCATTCCCATCTCACAATTTTCAAAGCATCACAATTTACCCAAATCTCTTTAAATCAGGCCCACAGCTGGCTTTAACCCAAGCCCAAAACAGTCCACCCATTTAGCCCAAAATAACCCTTCATTGGCTCAAGAAACAGGTCTTAAAACAGCCCAAAAACTGACCTTGAATGGCCCAAGAAACAGGTCTTAAAACAGCCCAAAAACTGACCTTGAATGGCCCAAAGAAACCCCAAAAACTGGCCTAGAATTCAAACCTGAACAGGCCCCCCAGGCTGGGTTGGGCTCCCAGATAGAGCCTGGGTCGCTCGAGCTACCCAGTGGGTCGCTCGAGCGAGCCAGGCAGAACCTGGTCCGCTGAGCGGCCCACTGGGTCGCTCGAGCGGACTGGGCTCTGTCCAGTCCGGCTCGTTGGGCATTTTTTTCTCATTTCTCTATCCTTTTTGATTCTTTTTTATTCTTTTTCTTTCATACAAATTTCCAAGATCATTTGGACCCTTCCTTGACCTCCCAAACTCATCAAATCACCATTCATAATCAATCCAATTAATCTAACAAACACTTTTAAATCAAATTTTTTTTCCTCTATTCTTTGATCACAAACACTTTTACAAGAAGGAGGCTATATTTTAAGATGACCAAGGTAGAAACAAATTTCCAATACATTGTAAAACAATAACATAAGAGGAAAACAAGCAAAACATTACTCCATTTGTCCAAAACAAATCTATGAAACATAAAAAGATTAGAACATAGCATGAAACATCATGATATGAAACAAAAATAAATGAAATCATCATATTAATTGGAAATCCACTTGCCTCAAGCCAAGATGAAAGCTAAGATGCTCTTCAAACAATGCTCTAGGGTCTCAAGCTCCCAATCTACAAAAACCCCCAAAAGTTTTCCAAGAAAACCCTAAAAATCAATCTTTCTCAAATCTCCATGAAAACCCTTTGCATAAATGAGGAAAATACTCCAAATGGTTTGAAAAACAAGGATCTCAAGTAAGAAATGCCATTGCTAACCTTTGGTAGCTCAAACAAAGAAGAAGGGCTTGAAAGAGGGAACTTCTCTAGCTCAAATCTCTTGAAAAATACATCCTTGGAAAGCTTGGAAGGTGGGGAAGAAAGCTTGGAGATCAAATCTCCATTTAGCATCCAAGAAGAAGAGATACAAGAGGAGAGAGAGTGGCTGGAAAAGGGTTCCAGCCACAGCTGGAAAAATTGCAGGAAATGGGAGAAGAAGAAGAGGGTTCAGCCCCTTTTATAAAGTGGGCAAGTGGGTCCCATGGGCCCCAATCTTACAAAGGCTGAAACTAACATTTGTGGGTCCCGAATGAGATCGACGAAGAAGACAAAATCGATCAACAAAATGTTTACTTTCCAAAAAGTATATTTTCCCCAAATTCTGAAATTTTTAAAATTTATGGACAGATTTAGTGAAAATGTCATTTTTGCCCATTTTTCTCGAGAAATGCGATTTCTGAGCATCAAATCAAAATGGTCAAAACATGAAAGTTGTTAAACTTATGAGATGAGTCAAAATACACCAAATTCGGAATTTTTTGAAATCAAAAGTAATTTCTCATAAAAATACATTTTTTTACAAAGACCGGGTCAAACTAAAGTCAACGGTCTTCCAAATCTCCAAGGCTATGAAAAATCTAGTCAAACTCAAAGACAAAGTCAAAACCAACTCAAATATCACTTAACAAGTTAAACCATGATTAAAACAATACTAAATAGAGAAATTGGGGGTCGAGGTCTTACACATGTGGCGCGGCATCATTAGTCCCGATCCCGGATTTGTTTCCCCTAACCCGGTCCGGGGTCGCGACAGTCTTCTTCAGGACCAGTTCTCCCACTGAGAAACTTCTCTCCCTGACCTTTTCATTGTATCATCTGGCTAGCCGTTGCTGATAGTCGGCCAGTCATATTGCCGCTGCTTCTCGGCGCTCGTCGGCTAGGTCCAGCTCCATTGACAGGTTCATCTCATTTCGGCCTTGGTCGACAAGCTCTGTTCTCAGGGTAGGGAGGCTAATTTCCAAGGGAATGACCGCCTCCATCCCATAGGCCAAAGAGAAAGGTGTCGCCGAGGTGAAACGCCTCAGAGTTGTCCTGTATGCCCACAACACGCTGGGGAGCTCCTTTACCCATCTTCCTTTCGCTCTGTCCAATCGCTTCTTCAGGCCGTCAAGCAGTACTTTGTTAGAAATTTTGGCCTGACCATTGCTCTACGGGTACGCCGGGGTGGAGCAGTGGTTCCTGATGCCATGCTTTTGACAGAAGTCTCTGAAGAAGTTGGAGTCGAACTGAGTCCCGTTGTCCGAGATCAGGGTCCTAGGGATGCCGAACCTCGTTATGATGTTCTTCCATACGAAATTCTTGGAGTCCCTTTCAGTGATGGAGGACAGCGGTTCAGCTTCTGCCCACTTTGTGAAGTAATCTGTGGCAACTATCAGCCATCTTTTGTTCCCTGGAGCCCGGTGGAGAGGTCCCACAATGTCCAGCCCCCATTGGGCGAAGGGCCATGGACTAGAGAGGGGGTTCAGGTCCTGTGCTGGCTAATGAAGAGAATGGGAGAACTTCTGGCAATTTTCACATTTTCTGGCGTATACCTGCGCATCCTTCTGCATATACGGCCACCAGTAACCTTGGCTTATAGCTCGGTAGGCCAGCGACTGTCCTCCGATGTGACTTCCGCAGATTCCTTCATGGATCTCATACAAAAAGTCGTAAACCCCTCTTGGATGGACGCATTGGAGGTAGGGACCTGTGAATGATTTTATGTAGAGCTTGCCTTCAGGGGATAGCCAGAATCGCGCTGCCTTGAGTCTGATTCGGTGGGCTTCATTCTTGTCTTCGGGGAGCTGGTCATCCTTGAGGTAAGAAATGATCGGGTCCATCTAGCTTGAGCCGAGATCAAGGCACAGAACCTGCCGAGATGAATGGAGCTCTAGGCTTGATTTCGGTATAGATCCGACCTCGACGGTTCTTTTCCTTCCTGCTTCGACGGTGGAGGCCAGGTTTGTAAGCGCATCAGCGTGTGTGTTAGTGTCTCTGGAGATCTGTCTGACCTCGGCTGCCTGGAAATGAGCGAACAGTTTCTTCACGAGGGCTAAATAGGCCGCCATCCTGTCGTCCCGGGCTTGGTAGTCTCCAGTGAGGTGGCTAGTTACCAATTGTGAATCGCTGAAGACCACTAATTGTCGGGCTCCGAGGATTCGGGCGCTGTTCAGCCCTGCTATCAGAGCTTCGTACTCAGCTTCATTGTTCGTTGCACTGAAGTCCAAGGTCAAGGCCTGTTCTATGACCAGTCCTTCTGGCGATTGGAGAACTATGCCCGCGCCAGCTCTTTTGGAGGTAGATGAGCCGTCGATGAAGACTCTCCATGCCGAGACAGGGACTTGGCTCTGAGAAGGTTGGTCGACCTCGGTGACTTCATGCTCATCCCCTATGCCCCCCAGTTTGGTGCTGGGCTGGGTCGAAGCCGAGCTCGGAGAAACGAACTCAACAATGAAGTCTGCCAGAATCTGGGCTTTGATCGCAGTCCTGGGACGGTACTGGATGTCATACTGCCCCAATTCGACCGCCCATTTTGAGATTCTCCCTGAAAAGTTAGCTTTAGTGAAGATGGATCGGAGTGGATGCTCCGTGATAACCACAATGGTGTGGGATTGGAAATAATGAGAGAGCTTGTGGGAGGCACTGACGAGTGCCAGCGCAAGCTTCTCAAGCAAAAGGTATCTGGTCTTGGCATCAAGAAGGATCTTGCTCGTATAGTAGATTGATTTTTGTATTCCATCGTCCTCTCTGACGAGGACGGAGCTCACTGCATGATCCGAGACCGCAAGATACAGATACAATGTCTCCCCCTGAGTTGGGGTAGAGAGTAAAGGTGGTGAAGATAGATAAGTTTTGAGTGCTTCCAATGCTCGGTCGCACTCAGGGGTCCATTGAAATTTTAAATTCTTTCTTAGAAGTTGAAAGAAAGGCCGGCACTTATCTGATGATCTGTTGATGAAGCGGTTGAGTGCTGCAGCCATACCAGTTAGCTTCTGGACCTCCTTGGTAGTAGATGGGCTTTGGATTCCCAGGATCGCGGTGATCTCGTTCGGGTTGGCCTTTATCCCCCTTTGCGTTACTAGACTTCCGAGGAACTTGCCATAAGAGACACCGAAAGCACACTTGGAGGCATTCAACTTGAGCTTGAATTCTCGGAGGATGCTGAAGACTTAAGCCAGGTCCGCCAGATGGTCGCTGGACTGCTTGGATTTGATGATCATGTTGGGATTGGTGTATGCCCTAAAGCCCACTAGCTGTACTCTCATCTTTTGTTACTGGATATTTATTGGTTATTTAATGGAATGACTCTTTTCTGCTTAAACATGTATATATGTATGGTTGTGTAAGGCCCATTGTTTCTAATAAATGAATTAGGTGTGTAGTGTCTACACACAGATAGGTCTAATTCATGGACACTGGAAACATCATATTTGTTCATAACTGAGAGATGGAGCTGGGCACTTCATCTTGGTATAAGTTATAATGAGAAACTCTCCTGTATTCAGGGTGACTTACCTAAGTCATGGGAGGGCTTTCCCGGATTTGTCTCATTAGTGCATATGCAATGCATTGAACAGGACCATGGTAGGTGTGATCTCTAAAATAGTACTATCACAGAGAGAGATCAAGTCACCTCATGCTACTGAGTGACCGGTGCTCTTAATCTTGAGCATTTGTGGATGAACTGACGAAGTCAAGTTCTTGTGCTTTAATTCACTATGGGTGAGATTCTTTTCATGGGTCAACAGCTCTGTGTTTTGGGTACTCGGACTTGATTAGTTGGGACGTGCAGATGCAATAAAGAATCTATGCCATCTGATGATGGAATAATCGTCCCCTTAGAATTATCCGATTAATCATCAAAATCTAAGATCTTAGTATATGGATGTTCCATTTGGATATTGAACTTGTGGGTCGCTCCCTGGATCAAGAGAATGATATCCGAATGATGATTATGTTAAGGATATGAAGTTCTAAGGTTTAGATGTAATCGGGAAGGTTGATAGTACATGTGATAACCTGACTCGATTATGGATGTTACATAGAGGGGCATTCAGGTCATTACACTTAGTAGGTCGAAGACAACCGTCATTTTATGACGAGCTTATTATATTATATATTTGTCCTTGGAGTTCAACCATAACTCTTTAGTGGAATGAGTTAAGGTTACAATGGTCTTTATGTTGCTATGGGTTTAGCATGGACATTTTGGTCATTTTGGGAGCCAATGGCAAATATGTCTTTTGGTCCTTTCTCTAGTCACTTTTCAAGATTGGCATGGTTTCCTAAAATGTTTAGATAACATTTGGATGAATTATTTTAGTGGAAAAATTTTGAGTTTAAATTCAAATAGGCCTTTGATGGCATACATGAATTTAATTCTAGATAAATTGTATGTGGGCCATGGTGTGCATTAGTATGTGGGACGTCCATAATAGGATTTCTATGGGTAAGGTTTCCAATTTTAAGTAGGTCTCTCTACTTGAAAGGTTGGACTCCTCTTTGGATTAGTATTCCTATGAGAAAGTTTCCTTTTTGGATTAGGAACTTAAAATCAGTAAGTGTTGTACAACTAGGATTACTAATTGCATGGAAAGTTCCTTTAGTTTCCTTTTCTAATTGGGTTGTATCTAAAAGGAAATAAATCTTTAGATTATACTTTCCTTTTAGGACATCTTTGAGAATTAGGAAAGATAACTTTATGGGAAAGCTATCCCAAAGTTTCTATAAAAGAAACCTCCCCCCCCCTTTGGACGTCCAACACTAGGAAATACCCATCCCACACGTCCAGCCCTTTGGAGGTTTTCTTCTTCATTGAAGAAAGCTTTAGGTCTGAGATTTTTCCTTGGAAAAATAGTTCTCAATTCCTAGATTAAGATCCCACCATCTTAGCCAATCAGATTTGGAAGTGAGATAGAGGAGAAGATCAAAGGCAAGACTACTGCAGAAAATTCCAGCAACTTGTTTGCTAATTGCAAGTCTGAGTTCGGGCCTTTGGATCTATTTTTTCAGAGATTTGAAGTCTACAAATCTTCGAGGTAATAGTCTTCTTCTTTCTCCTTTAATTATACACTTGTTGGTCATGAATTCATGGAGTTCTCATGCGATCTCTATGGCTGATTTATGCTGCCTAAATCAGATTTTTTAAAATCTGTCATGTTACAAATTAGCCATGAATGTCTTCCGCTAATTCAGATCTGAATCGCAGTTTCTTTCAGTGGTATCAGAGCCACTCCATGTGAAATCATGATCCCATGTTGTGTATAATTAATCCTAGATTGATTATGGGCATGGTGGCACCCTATTAAAGTTAGGTTGTGATGCATGTTGTGTGCAAGTTTCATTAACATTGCTGGAATTTATTTTTCAGATTTGTTTAATGATGCACATAGTATGTTTGCATGCACTAACCTCTTTGTTTGCAGCCATGTATTACATCCTTGATGGTTCGCATGATTGTTATGTGGATTTTGATGTTTTTTCAATAGTTGGAAAGTGTACGATTACGCGTTTAGCAATCATAGGAAGTTGTAATTCTTTCTTTACTTTTATTCCAACTAGTCTTGATGTAAGCTTTCTTGAAAAGCATAGGTATCTCCAATGTAATTTGGGGTTTTTTTTTATGGGTTCGCTTGTATAAATTTAATTTATTGGAACAAGCAAGAAGAAGAAAGTTTCAAGAAAGGTTGCAAGTAACCGGATTCCTTGGTGGTGGAGGAGACAAGACTTCTTGGTGAAAGATGAGATCTATTCTTGATGTCCTAGTTCGATAAGGATTGGAAGTCCAAAGAGCAAGGAGCCATCAAGGATTGCATACTTTTACTTGCTTTTATATATAGAATGCATGGATGAATGCTTTATATAATTGCTATAATTGTCACCTAGAAATATGGCCACCATTAGGTTCTAAAATTGGCATCTTTTTGTATTAGATTGTTTTTAGTTTGGCAAATTGTTTTAAACGGAACTTAGACCAGCACTTTTTATATGTCTAAGGTTTAAAATTGGATAGGGTTTAGTTTATCTTGGTACCCTTGGTTTCCAAAGAAGCCTAAACTAAAATCTAATTAGATGCTACCTATGGGTTTTCATAACCCAAGATAGGTCTTTGACTCTTTGAAGGGATTTGCTCAAATGTTTTAAAGCAAAGGTTATTTATTTTTAAGATGACTTAAGTCATAAATTTAATTAACCAAGTTTGCTAGATTTAAAAAGAGCTTTTGAGTAAAACAATGTAAAGGTAAAAAAGTATAAACCCTAGTGATAAATAATCAAGTGGGAGAGGGGTTTTGGAAAGATCCCACGGCCTTCCATTTTCGGTTCATGTTATCTCATTAAAGTGTTAGTAGGAGCGGCCATCCCTTCGGTGGAGTTCTTTACTAAAGACCGCTTTGATGGGTTAATGGGTGAACTAATGTGAATATTCATAATGAGGTGTTAGTAGGAGCGGCCATCCCTTCGGTGGAGTTCTTTACTAAAGATCACTTCTATAGAATGTCAATGAAGTGTTGGTGGGAGCGGCCATCCCTTCGGTGGAGCTCTTTACTAAAGGTCACTTCTAGGATGGATAAAAGTCTCTTCCCTTCGGAAGACTTAATCATAGACATTCTGGAAAATTTCATAAGAAATGGTTATACACTTGACATAAGACGGTAATGACCTCTCCCTAGGAGTTTAAGGTTATTTGTCATATGAGGCCAAACCAATCAGTGATTGGACTACCACTGGATCTGTATCCAGATAGTGATAATCCAAATAAGTATGCCTTAATTCAACGTGACTGTAGGCTCGGCCATCCCTTCGATGGAGGGTTTATGAGGAGGTTGAAACACTGATACATTATGATTGGGGTTAAATAATGTAAAAAGTTTTGTGCTTTGTTTTTCCTTTTATAACAAGCACCATATGCATATTACATATATACTGCATGTCTAATTATAAAACCACTTTTATATCCAGAAAGAGATGGGTAAAGATTCTTTTAGTCCGTTGATGTGCATTCTTCGTGAGAACAAACTGACTGGCCCTAACTACGTAGATTGGAAGAGAAATCTTGACATAGACTCACTGCTGAGGAGTACAAGTATGTCTTGGTAGAAAACTGTCCGGATATTGATGCTAATCCTACTGATGACCAGTTAGAGGCTGAAATGAAATGGAAGAAAGCGAACAGCATGGCTAAATGCTACATGCTCGCTTCCATGTCCAACGTGTTGCAAACACAGCACGAGCATATGGACACAGCCTATGAAATCATGATGTCCTTGTCTGAGATGTTCGCAGACAAGAGCAGGCCAGCTAGGCAAGCTGCTATGAGGACCATCATGAATGCTAGGATGGCTGAGGGAACACCTGTCAGAGAGCATATGCTCAAGCTGATGGATTGTTTCAATGAAGCTGAGATTCTAGGGGCTGAGATTGATGCAGGGAGTTAGACTGACATGATTCTCGAAACTCTGCCGGACTCTTTCAATCAGTTCAAGCTCAATTTCAATATGAGCAAGATGGACATGACTCTACCTGAGTTAATGAAAGAACTCCAGGCGGCAGAGGCCATCATGAAGCCCAAAGCCCAAGCTCATTTTTTCCAGTCTTCCTCTAAACTAAACCCGAAAGGGAAGAAGTCCAAGAAGAAGCAGAACAAGGGAAAAGGGCAGAAAAAGGACAACACTGGTAATAAGAAGGACAAGGGTACAGATGGAAAGCCCAAAGGGAAATGCTCCAAGTGTGGCCTCAAAGGTCATTGGAAGAAAGATTGTCCCAAGTTCCTGGCCTCAGTTAAGAAAGGTACATCTTTTTCATACTACATTGAAACTTGTCTAGTGGTTGATTCTACTGACTCATGGATAGTAGACTCAGGAGCCACTAATCATATCTGCAATTCATTGTAGGGGTTTCAGATAATGCAGAGAATTGAGAAAGGAGAGTTTGCCTTTAGAGTCGGAACTGGAGCTAAAGTTTGGGCAGTTGCAGTAGGAGTTGTTACCTTACATTTTCCATGTAATAGGATATTAGTTTTAAATAATGTTTTCTATGTTCCGGACATGAGGAAGAATTTAATTTCAGTTTCCAGATTAATTGAATTTAATTATTCAGTTTCTTTCCATTCTGGTGTTGATATCAGTAGAGATGGAAATATTATATGTTCCGGTAGAATACATGACAACTTATTTTATATATATCCTATTGCTCCCACACTTCATAATGTACAACAAGAAAACTCCACTTCCCTTAAAAGGAAGGTATCTTCAATCAATGACACGTATCTTTGACACTTACGTTTGGGTCACATTAACCTAAAACGGATTCAGAGGTTGGTAGAAGATGGGCCTTTGAGCTCATTAGATTTCGAACCTTTTCCTCAGTGCGAATCTTGTCTCAAGGGAAAGATGATCAAAAGGTCATTCTCTGGAAAGGGACTAAGGTCAAAGGAGTTGTTAGAATTGATTCACACTGATGTGTGTGGTCCTATGAATAAACCGGCTTGAGGAGGGTATGAGTATTACATCAGCTTCACCGATGATTACTCTAGGTATGGATATGTATACTTAATGCGACGCAAGTTTGAGGCGTTTGATAAGTTCAAACAATTCAAGGCTGAGGCGGAGCTACAACTAGGGAAACATATCAAAGCCCTTCGATCTGATCGAGGTGGCAAGTACCTCCTGGGTGAGTTCAAGGAGTACCTCACACAACATGGGACTGTGTCTCAGTTGTCTGCACCGGGTACACCCCAGCAAAATGGTATAGCGGAGAGAAGAAACCGTACCCTTCTTGATATGGTAAGGTCCATGATGAGTCATGCAACCATACCTATATCTTTTTGGGGATATGCCCTAGAAGCAGCAGCATACATTTTAAATCTGGTACCTTCTAAATCAGTACCTAGGACACCCCAATAAATGTGGACAAGTCGAAAACCTAGTTTAAGACATATCCACATTTGGGGTTGTCCAGCCTATGTACTGAATGATAAAGCTACCAAGCTGGAACCCAGATAAGAAATGTGCTACTTCATTGGGTATCCTAAGGGAACCAGAGGTGGCATCTTTTATCATTCAAAGGAGCAAAAAGTGCTCATCAGCACTCATGCTAGGTACTTGGAGGATGATTGTATGATGCACCAAGAGCTTAGTTGTAAAGAAACCCTTGAGGAGATTCTTCCAGGATCTCCTATAACATCTGTACCAGATCCTGAGACAGTAGATGAACAAGATATTCCTTTGAACACTCCGGAGCCTCGTCGTAGTGGGAGAATTTCTAGACAGTCAGAAAGATATTTAGGAGTGTCTTTTAAGACAGACTCTGAAGATCTGGTTGAGGATCCTACTAGTTATGATGAAGCAGTAACGGATATAGATGCTGACATATGGCAGCAAGCGATGAAATCTGAAATGGCTTCTTTGTATCCAATCAAGTCTGGGAACTTGTAGATGCACCTGAAGGGATTAAACCCATAGGGTGCAAGTGGATCTACAAGAGGAAGAGAGGAGTGGATGGGAAGGTGGAAACCTTCAAAGCAAGACTGGTGGCGAAAGGATATAGTCAGAAAGAGGGTATCGATTATGAGGAAACCTTTTCACTAGTGGCTATGCTTAAGTCCATAAGGATTCTCTTGGCCATCGCATGTCATTATAACTACGAGATATGGCAGATGGATGTCAAGATAGCTTTTCTTAATGGAAGTCTTGACGAATGCATCTATATGATGCAACCAGAGGGCTTCATTGCTAGTGGCCAAGATAACATGGTTTGTAAACTTAAGAAGTCCATCTATGGACTTAAGCAAGCATCTAGAGCATGGAACATCAAGTTTAATCAGGCAGTCAAATCTTTTGGCTTTGATCAAAACATTGATGAACCATGTGTGTATAAGAAAGGAAGTGGAAAAGCAGTTGCATTTTTGGCTCTGTATGTAGATGACATATTACTCATAGGAAATGATGTAGGTTTATTGTCATCCACAAAGGTTTGGTTATCCTCTCAATTTCAGATGAAGGATTTATGTGAGGCCAGCTATATCTTAGGGATCAAGCTTTTGCGTGATCGCAAGAATAAGATATTAACCCTATCCCAATCTTCATATATTGAGAAGATACTGGTCAAGTTTAACATGCATGACTCCAAGAAGGGCCTCCTTCCTTCTAGACATGGAGTACCACTGTCTCGAGATCAATGTCCAAAGACATCTGAAGAGATAGAGAGCATGAGGAGAGTTCCATATGCATCCGCTGTTGGAAGCCTCATGTATGCCATGTTATGTACTAGACCAGATATTTGCTTTGTCGTTGGCATGTTTAGCAGATATCAGTCAAACCCTGGACCTATGCATTGGACAGCTGTTAAGCATATATTCAAGTATCTTTGGAGAACGAAAGATTATATGCTAACCTTTCGAGCAGATGATCTAACGCCATTGGCGTATACAGACTCTGATTTCCAATCTGATAGTGATGCCAGAAAGTCTACCTCAGGGTACGTCTTTACTTAGTCAGGAGGGGCTATATCATGGAGAAGTGTCAAGCAATCCTGTACTGCTGATTCTACCATGGAAGCAGAGTATGTGGCGGCATCGGAAGCTGCGAAGGAAGCAGTATGGCTCAGAAAATTCCTGTTGGAATTGGGAGTTGTTCCTGCAGTGCAAAAACCGATTGTCATGTACTGCGATAACACTGGTGTTGTAACACAGTGCAAAGAGCCCAGGAATCACAAGAAAGGAAAGCACATTCAGAGAAAGTACCACTTGATCGGGAATTCATTCAGGATGGAGAGATAGTGGTGGAGCATATTGCTTCAGCAAATAACTTAGCTGACCCATTCACTAAGACTCTTACAGAGAAAGTCTTCACTTCTCATATTGAGTCTATGGGTGTTAGGTTAGGAAGCAGTGATCTTTAGTGCAAGTGGGAGTTTGTTGGGATTGGTGTATGCCCTAAAGCCCACTAGCTGCACTCTCATCTTTTGTTACTGGATATTTATTGGTTATTTAATGGAATGACTCTTTTCTGCTTAAACATGTATATATGTATGGTTGTGTAAGGCCCATTGTTTCTAATAAATGAATTAGGTGTGTAGTGTCTACACACAGATAGGTCTAATTCATGGACACTGAAAACATCATATTTGTTCATAACTAAAAGATGGAGCTGGGCACTTCATCTTGGTATAAGTTATAATGAGAAACTCTCCTGTATTCAGGGTGACTTACCTAAGTCATGGGAGGGCTTTCCCGGATTTGTCTCATTAGTGCATATGCAATGCATTGAACAGGACCATGGTAGGTGTGATCTCTAAAATCGTACTATCACAGAGAGAGATCAAGTCACCTCATGCTACTGAGTGACCGGTGCTCTTAATCTTGAGCATTTGTGGATAAACTGACGAAGTCAAGTTCTTGTGCTTTAATTCACTATGGGTGAGATTCTTGATGGACCGCGCTCCTGCTCGGTTCTACCGAGGTCGGTGGACGTGGGAGTCCGTTTGGTTCCGACCCTTTCGTAACCGGGGGGCAAGGGCGTGCATCAACATTTCTTTTCTTTTTTTATGAGGGTGTGCCAGATTTTCTATTTTTACTTGGAATTGCAAGTGGTGATCCGGAGATCAACCTTCGCAAGTAAAAAGGAAATCAACTTCTTTCAAGTTTTCCATTGCACATATATTTAAGAAAAGAGACATTTTCTTGGTTTGCCGTGAAAGGCGATTTTTTTGGCATTTATAGCCGATTTTGGCGTTTATAGCCGATTTCTGGCGTTTATAGCCGATTTTGGCTTTTATAGCCGATTTACAATCCTTATCAATAATGAAAGACAGGAGTTGTGATTTTTGTCTCTTTTGAAAAAATACAAACTACAATGAAAAGCAAGAAAAGGAGGATCTAACTTCTCAGGAGATTGTGGGGGACCCGTTTAGATTGACGGTCGCAAGCCATATGTGGGCTTCGCCATCATCCATGTAGATGGGAACAGAGGATGCTATTGATTCGCTTGGGTTGGCTATAACCTCAGGTTTTTAGAGAACAAAGACCAAAAGAAGGTCCTATGTCCAATAAAAAAGCCGAGTAGACGGGCTTGAAAAGCCATGTCTAAGCCATTGGCGGCAGAAGGAGAAGGCAAGGACCTTGGGGGGGAGTACCCCCCCAAGGGACTTTTGTCACCTTGTTGCGGTGGTCGGTGTAGAACTTCCGCAGAGTTTTCTCTCTTTTTTCTTTCTCTGGATTTCTGTGCTTTGTCTGTCTGTGTGTTTGTGCTTTTTTGTGATGATCCTTTCTTCTTGGAGAGCTCTCCTATTTATAGGCTTTTAGGTGGCCATTTAGGAGGGTTTATGAGCTTTAATTGTCATAAAGCTACATAAAGGGAGGAGTTACAAGATTGAATTCTTTATTTTGTAACTCCTTTTTCTTGGCTTCTGATTGGCCGGAGGAGATTGAGGGCATTTAATCGCCTTTAATCGCCACGATGGGAGGAGTTTCATGGGTTAAATGCCATGAATCTCTTGACTTGTAACTCCCGGATGCTTGCTTCTGATTGGTCCGTCCAAAGAAATGGATTAATGAATGTAATAAAGCTAGTCAATTAATCGCATTAAGTGGTCGCCGAGCAGTTGAAGAGTCGCGGGCCGTGCCGCGTCTTTTGGGATTCTTCTGTCAATGATCATCGATGGATCTTCATGTAGATCGACATCAGATGACCATATAATTTCAGGTGTTTGTTGCCAACAGCGGGTCGGTGCCATCTGTCCTGTCGATTTCTCGATCGGTCGGGTAGAAAGCACACTTTTTTTTGGTTGACCGGGTGGCGATTAATATTGTTTTCGATACTCTTGATGATTGACCCGTGTTTTGGACGGATGTCAGAGGATTTGGTGTCTCAAAAGCATGAATTTCAGAAAGTACCAGAGGCTGGGCGCTTCGAATCGCGAAAAAACGGCGAAAACCGGGGTTTCCGGGGCCTTCCCGGCGACCCCGGGCTCCAGGATCGCAGGGGCCTGCGACCCTGGGCCGGGGTCGCAGGGGTCTGCGACCCTGGGGGGGTTTTCCCCCTTTTTGTCCCGTTTTGTGTCCGTTTTTTGCTGTTTTTCGATTCTTTTTTCTTCTGTGTTTTTCCTTGACATTTTGGACCATTTATTGGCCTGATTTCCTTGTAGGAAACCTGATGAGAATCCTTGCATTTTATTTTGCAAAGTTTCCAATTTCCTGAGAAAGCCGAAGACTTTGTAGCGCATAGCTGCCGATTTTCCGTCAGAAGCTGAAACTGGGTCAAACGATGTCGGAATGACCTGAAATTTGGTGTGAAGCCTCCTGAGCAATAAATAAGACCAACCATAGGATTTTGTTTGAGTTTTGAAGCCGTTTGGGGTCCTATCACCAGCAGACTTGCTTTTGTCGTGATGAAGATGTCGCGGTTTGATGTGCGGTCAACCGATGTCCGATTGACTTGAAATTTGACAGGGAACCTATTGGAGTCATTTTAAGATGATCCATAGGCTCTGTCTTGGAAACCATGGTTTCGGAGAGCTTTGCCGCCGAGAGGCCTGATTTGGCTTCCGAGCGTCAAACTATGGTCAAATGTTGTCGAAATGACCTGAAATTTGACTTGTAGCCCTTTATAAGCATTTTGAAGCCGTCCATGTGCTCTATCTGATGAGTGATGGCCTCGGTGGTTCTCGCCGCCGAGAGGCTTGATTTAGCTGTTCGAGGGTTGATGTAGGGTCAAACGTTGTCGGTTTGACTCGGGACTTGACGTGGAGCCTTTTGGAAGTATTTTGAGACCATCCATCGGCTCTGATTGAAGATTTGGTGTCTCCGATGCTTTTGCCGCCGAGAGCTCCTTTTCGGCTGTCGGAGAAGCGAAGTTAGGCCAAATGATTTTAAAATGGCCCGAAACTTCTTGTGTACTCCTCTTTTGGCTGTCTTGAAGGATCTTGCAGTTTTTGTTTGATTCTGACAAGATTTGATTTTTGGAAGTAGCATTACCTATTTATGGCAGGTTGCGACTTCATGTAGCTTTTTGGATCTTTGAAGAGGCAAAGTGACATTTTTGGTGTCAACAAATGCCCCCTCGAGGTACAGCGACGAGTTGCTTAACTTTTGTAGTCGATGTGCCTCGAAGAGATTTTTGAAGGAGAGCCTGTGACTTGACCAAGAGTCTTTGAGCAGTCTTTCTTTTTAGTATTTGTAGCCTTTTGAGCTTCCAGGGGAATTTTATGGTAGTGAAAGGGATCACGTACCATCTCGAGGTAAAGTTTTGAAGATGACATCAAGGATGTGGATTTGGGTTTTGACCTTGTGACCTAACAGGCTTTATGTGGCAGGTTAGGGGGTCGGGTTTGGTTTTGATCGTGTAACCCAACAAGCTGTATGTGGAATGTTGGGGGATCAATTTTGGTTTTGATCTTATGACCTAACAGGCTGTATGTGGCAAGTTAGGGGATCAGATTTTGATTTTTGGTTTTGGTCTTGTGACCCAACAAGCTGTATGTGGCAAGTTAGGGGACCAGGATTTGGTTTGATTTTTGTGGAATGTCAATTTCAAGATTTTGGCTTAATTTGGTAGATGAGGCTGGATGGTTTGATTTTTGGAAGCTCATGGGGCTTGGAATTTTCTTTGTATGGTCCAATCAACTCAAAAGAGGCATGAAACCATTTTTGTATGCTCTTGGTAAGAGGGATTTCTCTTTGACTAAAAGCCCGAATTTTTTTTTTTTTTTTTTGTGCCTAAGTGGTCAAACCTGGCTCATATGGGCTAACCCATTGGACCTTAAGCTTTTGAAATGGCTTAGATCTCATATGGTGTCATTTTTGTAAAGAATATCCAAAAATATCTCATTTGGATAGAGAATATCTAAGAATATCTTTACTTGGAGAGAATCTCTCATGTTCCCTTTATTTTGGGATAGGATATCTCAAGATATCTTTCTTTTGGGAAAGAATCCGTCATTGATCTCTTTTTGGGAGAAAATCTCTCATTGATTTCTTTTTGGGAGAGAATCCCTCAAGATATCTTTCTTTTGGGAAAGAATCTTTCTAATATCTTTCTTTTGGTAAGGTTACTAATTAGTAACACTTACCTTTTTCTTCTTTCCTTCTTTGGTTTGCTCTCTTCTATAAAATCAAGGAGGAGGTTGGATCTCTTGCTCTTATTACTTTCTTTTGCAATAATCTCAAGCAAGACCAAGAGTTCTTCTTCTTCAAGATCTTCAAGACTTTTCTTCTTCTTCTCCATCAATGGCTTCAAGTAAGTTCCCCTTTTTCAAGAAAACTCCATTGTAGGAAAAAATAGAAAGTTCTTTCTTTTTTTTGTTTCTTTCTTTTCTTTTCTTCTCTTTTTTTTTCACGTGTTTGCTTTATTATTTTTTTCACACGTTTTTTTTTTTTTGCTTTCTTTTCTTCTTTTTTTTTTTTGTTTTTTTTTTGTTTGTGGGCCGTACGGACAGATCCGTACAGATCTGGCCGTACGGCCACGTGGCCTGTGGGCCATCTCCCTTTTTTTTTCTTTCTTTTTTTTTTAAGAAAGTTTATTTTCTTTTTTTTTTCTTTCCCCTTTTTTTTTTGAGAAAGTTTCTTTTCTTTTTTTTTCCTTTTTCTCATCATGATAATGCCCCTTTTTTTTTTTTTTTGAGAAAGTTTTTTTTTTTTTGCTCATCATGATAATGCCCTTTTTTTTTGGCAAACCTAGATGTTCATGCATGCATTCAATTGTAAATTAAATTTGTAGCATGATGTGATAGCATACCTGAAAGTTTTCGCAAATTTGGGAATTTGGAGCTCGCAGCGATGTTGAGCCCTTCCTGATTTTGCGGAGACTTTGAGGTTTCGAAAGTTTGGAGTTTCGGAGCTCGCAGCGATGTTGAGCCCATCTTCAAGCTTTCTATTTCTTTCGGGATAGTTCATTTTCTTCGGAATTGCCCCGGCATCATGTCAAAATTTCACCAGATTTTTAGCGAGATTCTGTCATTTTGATGTTTGATCTTTTTCTTTTCCATCCTTTTCAGGTGGTTCCTCCAGAACGAACAAGGGTAAAGAGCCTGCTACAAGCGTACCTCGTCGATCTTCTAGATCTTCTAATCCGGCCGTTCAGCAGGCCTTTGAGAAGGTCCAGTATGTTGAGAGAAATCTGGAAGAGTGCGACTCCCTCAACAGAGATGAGATGAGGCAGCGACTGATCACTCTCAAGGGAGAGGAATTCTATAAGATCATGGTAAGCAGTCGTCCATGGGTGATGGAAGATCAGAGCATTTTGCCCAAGCCTACCTTCTTCTTTGGTGATGCAGTCCCTGATGACATGACATACCAGAGGAGGTGTTTTCAGTTTTCTTTCACAGCAGATGGTGAGAAGAAGACTGTTGTTACCCGGTCGACGTTTGATCGCACCGTCTCGATTCTGAGCCTTGCCCCCACGTGCTCTAAGAGGGAAGATCCTCCAAGCTGGGTGAGAAGGACAAATGTAATCAAGATCGGGGTTTTTGTTGGCGGTTCTCCTGGATATACGGAGAGGTCGCCTGTTGACATGGACCTGTTGATGCCATCCAGCGGCTACCAGGGCTCTGATTATCCGTCAGTCGATTTGAGACCGGTGGGCCTTGGTATTTTCAGCGGTGACGATTGGATCAAGCCTTTTCGACTTCGTGGCCGTTTCAATGCTGACTCCGAGTGGAAGTCGTGGACTGATCGCGTCCTGCTGATTGGTGGCGCCGTTTTGAAGGAAGCCGGGATTTTTGATGCGGTCCGCACCTTTAGGGAGACCGTGATTTTTTCCGACGAGGCCTTCATGGCTATGCTGGAATCATTCCTCCCACAAACCAATACCTTCGTTGTGACGAATGGTGAGATTGGTTTTTCTTTGAAGGAGCTGAGTGCCATTACTGGATTGCCCATCCTTGGCAAACTCTATGAGGAGTTTATGCCGATCGACAGCATCCTCGAGGGGCAGTCTGAGGAGTTCAGGCTTCTGTACTTTCAGCTCATCGCCTTCTATGATTTTTTGAAGGAGAAGGAGGGTTTGAAAGTTAGATCCAGCAATTGGAAGAGTTCTAGCTCTTCATTCCCCAACTTTTTTGATAGCAGGGAGTCTTCTAATAGCGTGACCCAAGAAGCCGAAGCTCAGGATCCAAGTTCAAAGAAGATCTTGGCCATGCAAGAAGAGTTGAGAGATTTTTGTGCCAGTACAAACGCCATATGTCCTGACATTGCACTGCGGAGAGATCTCGCTGTTTACCTCACTTATTGGCTTGGTGAGGCTATTTTTGCTGGAGGAGATGGAACGCACATCAGGCCGCATTGTATTTTTCCGGCTTGTCAGATGGTGTTTGGAGAGCAGCTTGCTTTGGTGCCAGCTCTTTACTCCTACCTGTGTACCGAACTGCAGGCTGCTGCTTTTTTGGTTCGGCTTGGGCTTCCCATGAATAGGGTATTTTCAGCCCACATCTTTTATTCGTGGTATGTATACCACTGTCCTGGCTTCCACCGGCTGGGTGCTGCACAGGATGATGATCCTCTGATGATTTGACTGGCTAAGGGCAAAGCCGTGTCCGAATCACTTTTGTTTGCCCGCATGAGGATCCGATGGTTCAGGGACGTCGAGATGGGGCAGTCTTCAGTGAAGCTTTCTCTGGAGTTGCGGAAGAAGGCTTTTGATTTTGGTGCCTCCCGAGACTCTACCAGGGCAGGGTCGGGAAGGCATTATTCCTTGACGAATGCAGAGAGAGAGTGGCTTTTCAGCATACGTGTCGGCACGATGGTGTACCGTGGACATCTTTTCGTCGACATCCAGCCGTATGTACCCTCTCGCTTTGCTTTGCAGCTGGGCTTTTCTCAAGGCGTTGTTGGAGCGCCTTCAAGCATGGTGAAGCGCTTTGGAGGTTTACAGGATGGGAGAAATGCATGGGCTTTCTATAGTGCTGAAGACACTACAACCATGATTTCTTATCCTGTGTTGCTGACTTCCCGGACTGCCGGCTTTGCGAAGTGGTTCGCGGAGAGCTTTTCGGCATATCGGGGGCTTTCCAAGAAGGAGCTTGATGTGAAGCTGGCATCTGGAAAGGGCCTTGGAAAATCGGATGGCGTCCGGCGAGAGGAAGTTTGGGCCTTCCTTTCTGGAGAGAAGCACAAGATAGGCTTTCTCGGTGACCAGGGCGTCATTGGTTCTGAAGCTGTTCGAGAAATACTTGATGAGGCTTTAGAGCAGCTAGAACAGGAGGAAGCCGAACTTGGCGCTTGGATGCAAGCGGCACAGAGGCAAGCTTCCGTGGAGTCTACTGGCAAGAGTAGACCATCCAGTGAGGAGTCAAGTGGGAAACCTGACTCTGACAGCGGGGCAGGTTCCTCTAAGAAGCGAGCCCGCCGGGGTAAAAGGGGGAGGAGTCATCATCGCAGCAAGGGGCAGCATGAGGACTCTCCTGACTTGGAAGTTCCTCTTACTATCAATGAGGATGTGCCAGTGGATGCTGACGAGCCTCCAGAGAAGAGAAGCCGAGAAGAAGAGACCGTTGGTGAAGGTATGATTCTTCCTTTTTCTCTTTCCATTTCTTTTCATGGGATTTTTTCCATGTTATGATTTGCTTCTTGTTTCTGCTCTCTTTTTTTTTTAGCAGAGGAAGACTTGGTGATGCCTGAGGTTCCAGTGGATGAGGTGGTGACGGATCCTGTCGGGGCACCTGAAGAAGAACCGAGGGACTCTGGAGTGAATCCAGAATCTCCAATTGGTACGACTTCCCTTTTTTTTTTCTTTTTTTTTGTCTGTGACTTGGTTTGCTAACACATTTCTTGCCAGCTGACTTGCCACAGGATTCCGATGACTTTGAACCCTCGATGGACACAAATGTTGATGATGCTTCCAATGAGTTCATGGAGGAGGAAAGTGTTCCGCCAGTCGTCGAAGAAGGTATTTTGTAGTTATAACCCTGATACTGTTTTTCAAACAGGATTATATTCATACCTTTTTGTGTTTCTTTTTGGCAGGTTTTGAAGTGACAGAGGAGGATCCGTCGCTTCCAGAGCAAGGGATGCCAGAGGTTGATCCAGAAATAGAGACTCTTGGGACCAGCTCTGACAATGTTGAGGAGATTCCTCGTGCTGAGATTCCTTCCCGAGCAGGAGTAGCTTCAACTGGAAAGAGTTCTTTTGTTACTCTTCCAGCAGATGATGACATGAGCGCCGACCAACGGAGTTGGGCGAATCTTCAGCTGGGCCATCTCTTCTTTTTGCGAAGAAGGTGGTGGTGCGGGTTCTGAGCTCTTGGATTGAGACTCTCTTTTCTGGGCACTTATAAGCCGGATTTAGCATGATCCAGCATGTGCGTGAGATTCTTGGTGATGCTGAAGAGGCTGATCTGGATGTCACAGATGCCAGGGCGATCGTTGATAGGATCATTGAGCTGGGTGACAGGTGGTTTGAGACCATGGGTTTTCCTGATGATCAGTTCTTCAAGGAGATGTTCCTGGACCCTGCGGATAAGGCTCAATCTAACCTGGATGAGGCTAAAGAAAGCAGGAAGCAGGCAGTCCGAGAGAAGAACTTAGAAGAGCTAACCATCATCGGGCTGACATATGACCTTAACATCCTTGATAGGGAGGTCGATGAGGCCAGGAAACGTCTTGAGCATCTGCAGGCACAAGTCGCTGCCAAGTGGACTACCATAACAGAGGCTCGTGACAGGGAGAGTGCTCTGATTCGCCGGGTTGCGGATGCCAATCGAGTTCTTGAAAGGAAATCTCAAGATAGCGAACGATGGCAAACTGCTCGGGATAATCTTCCTGGTGCGAAAGAAAGGTTTCAACCCACCCCAGCATCTCATGGCAAGTTCTTGAAGAATCGTGCTCTGGAATCCTTAACGGCTGAGGCCAAAAGTTTGCTTGAGGAGCTGAACTCTTGGCTGGAGACCATTTTTGATTGAGCTCCTGTATTTTTTTTTTACAGAAACCATCCTTCTCTCTTTTTGGTACCACTTGTATTTTTTTTGGTACTTACTTTTTTGTAGTGCTTGTGAACACTTTTTTTTTTTTTTTGGTACCACATGTATTTTTTTGGTACTCTTTTTTTTGTAGTGCTTGTGAACACTTTTTTTTTTTTTGTTATCCCTATGCTCACTTGAATCTTTTTGTGATAAAAGTAATTGATAAATGGGATGCCTTCTTTTTTTGTTATCCCTACGCTCACTTGAATCTTTTTGTGATAAAAGTAATTGCTAAATGGGATTTGATCAAAAGGTTGTCATTTTGTGAAAATCTTTTGTCAAATGATTGTTTTGGCATGGAAGCCAGGTTCTTGTTTGTGGCATGGAAGCCAATTTTGGCATGAGAGCCAGCTTTTCTTGTGGCATTGATAGCCGAGTTTTTTTTTGTGGCATCTATAGCCAGTTTTGGTGGCATTGATAGCCGGTTTGTTTTGTGGCATCTATAGCCAATTTTTGGTGGCATTGATAGCCTGTTTTGTTTTGTGGCATTGATAGCCGGTTTTTTTGAAATCCAAGTTTTTGTTTGTGGCATTGATAGCCGGTTTTGTTTTGGTGGCATTGATAGCCGGTTTTGTGGCATTTATAGCATGTTTTGATGGCATTTATAGCCGGTTTGGTTTTCAAAAATGCAAGTATCGACTAAAGTCGCCCTCCCTTGCTGAATGTTCTTGCAAGTATCGATGGAAATGTCGCATCCTTATTCATTCGGTTGCGAGTATCGATGGAATGTCGCATCCTCGCGGATTTGGGTGCAAGTATCGATGGAATGTCGCATCCTTGCTTTTCAAAAATTTTGGTTTTGCGGTACTGACTTGATGTCCGTTTCCCCACGATTTTTAAAATTTGTGGTTTTCTCGAACCTTTGAGTTATGGATATCAACTGAAATGTTGCGTCTCCATGGTTTTGGATTTTGCAAGTATCGACGAAATGTCGCTTCCCTGCGATTTTGGAAGTGTCGAACATGGTTCATATGCTTCCGATTTCTGCGAGTATCCACTAAGCGTCGCTTCCTCGCGGTTTTTTGAAAAACCATTTTTTTTTTGTTTAAAGACACGAGGGTCATAAGTTTTGACCTAAAACCATTTTGGCGGTAAAAGGCAGGGTGGAACTAGGGTAGAAATCCCTGAATCCGGATTTTGTTTCAAAACCATGAATTTTGGGTTCAAGGGTTGAAAATTTTGGTCAAGATAGGGAAAGGTTCCTAAACTTGGGTTTTTTTTTTGAACAATGAAACGATAAAAAGTAAGCATTGTTTAAAATTTCTAGAAATTTCAACATTTATATGAAAATTCTAAAAAAAGGGTGGGTTTAGCGAGCGTGTACCTGGAAACCGGTTTTGGCCATACAGGCATTGCTCTTACCCAGTTGGGTAAGTCTTCAAGGGTAGTACCGCTTTAAGAACTTGCCGTTGATGGGCAGCATACATCTGTCGCCTTCCATGTTTAGGAGTGCGTATGCGCCGTTGGAGAAAACCTTGTCGATGACGTAGGGTCCCTCCCATTTTGGCTCAAATTTGCCTTTGGACTTGTGAGCGAAGACCATTGGTCTTTTACCGCAAGAACCAAGTCACTCTTTTTGTAGGCGCGTTGCCTGACCTTTTTATCGAAAGATCCTGCCATGCGTGCTTGGTAAAGTTTAATGCTTTGTTGAGCTTCGAGCCGTCTCTCATCGAGATTGTCCAGCTCATGGAGTCGCAATTTGACGTTGCTTTCTTGAGTCATGTCATTTTGTAAGGATACCCTCAAGGAAGGAATTTGTACTTCCAAGGGTACGACAGCTTCGCATCCATAGACCAAGGAGAATGGTGTGCTATGGGTTGGTCCTTGAACGGTGGTTCGATAGGCCCACAAAGCTTCAGACATTTTGTCGCTCCAGTCTCTTTTGTGACTAGAGACCATTTTTTTGAGGATTTTGCAGAGTGTCTTGTTGAAAGCTTCTGCTAACCCGTTTGCTGCCGGATTGTATGGAGTCGAAGGACAGCTTTGGATTTTGTATTTGTCGCAGAACCTGTAGAATCGATGATCCCGGAATTGTGGTCCGTTATCATGGACGAATCTCTTGGGTATGCCGAAACGACAAATGATGTTGGTGCGCAGGAACTGAAGGACCGATGAGGTCTTCATTTCGTTGAACGCAAATGCCTCTGACCACTTGGAGAAATAATCTGTAGCGGCGAAGATGAAGCGATGACCTTTGCTCGAAGGGGGAGAAATAGGACCTATGATGTCCATACCCCAGGCTTCGAAAGGCCATGAGATCGCTGTAGGATGCAGCCATTCTGGAGGCATGTGAATGTAATCTCCACGAATTTGGCATTGTTGGCAGCGCTTAGCAAATTGCATTGCGTCAGCTACCATGGTAGGCCAGTAATATCCTAACCTTTTTATCTGATCATAGAGCTTGGGTCCAGCCTGATGAGCTCCACAAAGACCAGCATGAACTTCTTTGAGTGTTTCTTCAGCCTCTTGTTCTGACAAGCAGCGTAGAAGTACTCCGTTGAAGGATTTCCTGTAAAGGATTTTTGAAGGAATATCCAAATGAAAGCTTGGGGTTCGCCTTTGGATGCTTACCCGTTCTTTTGGATCTTTAGGTAGGATTCCGAACATAATGTAATCAATGAACGGATCCTTCCAGTCGCCGATTGAAGCTTGAAGGATTGAAATCCGACTTCCGACCACTCGGTGGCATTCAGCAATTGCTTGGTGTGTGTTAAGAGGAGGAAGGTTTTTCTTTCGCACACTGTGATTTGCATGTTGTCCCCTTCCTGGATTGCCATGGATGCGGCAAGTCCAGCTAGGGCATCTGCACGTATGTTTTCACCTCTACGAATGTGGGTGATGTGACAGATGTCAAACTTTTGCAGAAGTGATTGTGCCTTGTTGTAGTAAGGCAACAAATCTGGCTTCCTGACTTCAAATTTCTGATTCATCTGATTGACGATCAGTTGAGAGTCTCCAAAGACTTCCAGTATGGTGATACCGGATTCGATGGCGAGTTCCAATCCTAAGATCAGAGCTTGATATTCAGCTGCATTGTTTGAGCATGGTTCCAGTAGCGAGAAAGCGTGTGGAATCATGTATTTGTCGGGGCTAACAAAGAGGATGCCAACTCCCGAGATCAGCTGTCTTTTTTCATTTGTCCTGGTTGCACCGTCAAAGTACATGTCCCAGGAGACACTTTGTGAGAAAGTCTCCACATTGTAGACTGGTTCGTCTGGGAGATCATCTCTAAGCGGAGAATCTTTAGGCAATGGATGCTCTGCGAGGAAGTCCGCTAGAGCTTGCCCTTTGATTGCTTTTTGTGGTACATACCTAATATCAAATTGTGACAGAAGGATGGACCATTTTGCCAGTCGAGCATTGAGAGAACCTGCCTTTGTGACAAGGACCTTCAAGAGGTTGACCCTCGAGACCAGGTATACTGTGTTGGAAAGCAAGTAGTGACGCAGCTTTTGTACGGCAAACATCACTGCAAGACATTCTTTTTCGACTGGAGAGTAGCGATGCTCTGCACCTACTAGCATGCGGCTGAGGTAATATAGAGCAGCTTCTTTTCTTTGATCATTTTCTTGCGCAAGCAGAGCTCCTAAAGAGTGATCAAGGGCTCTTGTGTACAAGATGAATGGTTTTCCAGTGGTAGGAGCAGCTGACACTGGAGGCTTTGTCAGGTATGACTTGATGTCTTGGAAAGCATCTTCATAGTCAGCATCCCAGACAAAGTTTACACCTTTTTTCATCAACCGGGAGAATGGACGGCATTTCCCCGAAAGATTGGAGATGAACCGTCTGATGTAAGCCAATCTCCCTTGAAGCCCTTTGAGTTCTCTCAAGGTTCTTGGAGAGGGCATTTCTAGAATGGCTTTGACTTTTATGGGGTTAAGCTCTATTCCAGCTTTCCGAACTAAGAATCCGAGGAACTTACCCGACGAGACGCCGAAGAAGCATTTCAAAGGATTCATTCGCAATTTGTGTTTGCGAAGCCGAAGGAAGACTTCTCGAAGGTTTTCGAGATGATCTTCTTTTCTTTTGCTTTTGACGGCGAGGTCATCAACGTAACATTCAACCGTCTTGTGCTGCATATCTTGGAATATTTTCATCATAGCCCTCTGATATGTGGCACCAGCATTTTTCAGACCAAATGGCATGACAGTGTAGCAATACACGCCAAATGGGGTCCGAAAAGATGTATATTTTTCATCTTCAGGATGCATCTTTATCTGATTGTAGCCAGAGAAACCATCCATGAATGTCATTCGCTCGAATCCACAGGTGTTATCAATCATTACCTCTGGTATGGGGAGCGGAAATTCATCTTTAGGGCATGCGCCATTCAGGTCTCTATAGTCAATACAGACCCTGATCTGCCCATTCTTCTTTGTCACGGGGACAATGTTGGCCAACCATTCAGGATGTTGTTCCTCACGGATGAAGCCGACGCTTTTGAGTTTTTGAACTTCTTGTTCAATTTTATCCATCACATCTGGACGGAATCTTCTTTGGCCTTGCTTGACAGGCTTGATGTCTTCTTGAAGATTGAGTTTGTGAACCGCTATTTTGGGGTCTAAGCCTGGCATTTCAGCGTAAGACCATGCAAAGCAATCAACGAACTCACGAAGAAAGGCGATATACTCGGGTAACTCATCATCCTTTATATTCTTGCTTATGAATACAGGACGTGGGTTATCTGGTGTTCCCAAGTCTATCTTTTGAACAGGATCTTCTGTTGGAAGGTTCGAAGGTGGTTCCTCCACAATATTTTCGGAGGCTTCCAGCTCAACGAAACCTTCTGGGTTTTCAAAGGCATTTCCAGACCAAGGTTTTGTTCCTTTCCACAGGTCTTCTTGATCGGTAATCTTCCCAAGGCTTGCTATGAGATGATCCCAATCGCCTGTTGAAACCGGGTCGAAGTAGGCTACTTCTTTTGGAGATGAGGGTTCTTCTGGGTCAGAAGTCCACACGTCTGTTCCATCGGACAACTCCTCTTCATTTTCGGAGAAATCGTGCCAATTGGATGAGCTTCCTGGATCTTTGTCAGGTGACTCATCAAAGAGATATCCAGGGAGATCGATGTCTTCATGGACTTGAGAAGTTGAGGCTTGGTCAGTATATTGACTTTTAAGCCTTTGTGTCAACTGTCTCAAGGGAGTGTCGGGATCATACCCTAACCCGTGTGAAGACTTTTCTACATAGCCGTAGAGTCTCCAATTTTCCAGCTGGCTTTTGGTCAAGACGGGCCCCAATGGCGTGAGAATACCGCGTCCTTCTCCCAAACCGACTGGGTTTTGAGCGTCATAGCCCATTTTCTTCATAATAGCTTGTGCCACATAACTATATAAGGATAGTTGAGGCATACCTTCATTTTGGAAAGGTTCAAGCATAGAGTTTGATGAAGAAGCATCCGATCTATGGAAGAAGATCGGCTTTTCCTTTGCTGAAGTTGCTGGAACAACGCCGGAAGCCAAGCTGACGTAGGATCTTCTATGTCAGAATTTATCTCCATTGGAGTGAGAGCAGGCTGAACTTGCTGAGTGTCAGCTTGGCTTAACGATGTGTCGTCTTCCGGCTCTGAATCCGAGTCCGTGTCTTGCATGATAGACACGAAAGAGACAACAAATTTGCCCCCAGGCTTTTGCTTTGCCTTCTTCACTTTAGTTGTGATGAGCAAAGGCTTTGAAGGTTTGAGGGAGATGATGAAGGGAGTTTGAATGCTCTCTTCAGATTTACCGGATGGTTTGTTTTCTTCCGGTGATTGTTGAGGAGCTTTGCCTTTATCTTTCTGGAGATTTTCGGCAAAGGATGCTGTGTGCTTCTCCTCTTCTTCTTTTTCACCTTCATACATCTGTGAGTCTGCGAAGTGGACTTCTTTACCTTTGAAGGGTTTTCTGTCCGCAAAGACTCGATGTATCATGCCGTCGTCGCCAACAAACTTGATGCATTGATGTAGAGTTGAAGGGACAACACCATTCTCGTGGATCCAAGGGCGTCCGAGAAAGATGTTGTAGCATGAAGGGGTTTTTATTACATACACTGTGACCTCAGAGATAAGATCACCGATCTGCAATTTGAACCTGATTTTGCCGATAGGCCTTTGAGTACTCCCATCGTATCCAAAGATAGATACAGATGTGTGGCTCAGCTTGCTGGGTGGGATGCCCAACTCTTCAAGAGCCGATGTGGAGATGAGGTTGAGTGCAGAACCTGGGTCGATCTGAACTCTATGCATAGGCATTTCCTTGATATACCCTATGAAGTACAGGGGTCGGTTATGCCTGGTTTCTCCAACTAGGAGGTCGTCCTTTGTGAAGGCGATGGTTGCACTGGCTGCTTTTTTAACCGAGAGGCATTCAATGCATGATCCCTCAGTTTTCTTCTTTTCTCCCTTTGAGGAGGCTTCTGAGTTTTTGACCCGGTAATCCATTTCAATTTGGAGGACTTGCGGGGCATATTTCTCGACATCCTCATTCAGCTTTTGTAATTCCGAGATGAGATTATCACGAGTGTGCGGAGACATTCGCAACAAATCTAGGATGTGCAGACGTGCAGGTATGTGCTTGAAGTGTTCAATCAAGTCATACTTGAAAGCCTCCTTAGGGCCTGCATGTTCATCATTGTTGCCACTAGGGGCGCTTACAACATCTTTTCCCAAAGGATTTACATATGTAAAGGAAGATTGGTTGTAATTTCTGTGGTAGTCCCGGCCAGAGCGGGTGCCTCTACCAACTTCGAGAGCTTCTTGAGAAGGGTCTTCGTTTGGAAGATTATCTTCAGGATTAAGAGGCTGTCGTTTTTCATTTGCTGAGGATGAATCAGCAGCAGAGTTGCCATGCTCAGTGATTGTGTTGCACGGAGCATTTTCCGGGAACAAGTCCTGAACAGCATCCAGCAACCTTTCTTCTTCGTTGACTAATTCATCGTCCCAAGCATCAATGGCTGGGAATTCTTCAGTCAGGAAGGGTGTGAACTTTGAAGTCACAGTCTCAGGAGAAGAAACCTGAGAGGGTGTCATCTCAGTGAAAGTCACGTGAGACGAGGTGGCTCCAGAAGATACATTGCTAGGCGTCGCCGGAGTGTAAGTGCTCTCATCAGACGATGCTTCAGAAGAGCTATAATCCCGAATTATCACATTACAGGAAGCTCTGACGGGAGACGTTGCCTGATCGGAGTCAGACTCATCCTCGGATGTAAGAGGATCGTCTATCCAGCAATTTTCTCCATTTTCAGGAGTTAAGGGAGGATGTACCTGGTGGTCTTCAGGGACTTCAGGCTCTGGATTGCGAGGAGGCTCGTTGACGCATTCTTACTTTTGTTCTAGAGCGAGTCGCTGCAAGATCCTTGCATATTCTTCAAGATCAGGCATGGGAGCCGGATTTTCTTCTTCATCAACTCTTTGTGGCTCAACATGGTTGATTTCCACTGGAGTAATGAGAGGTGCTGGGTCAGCAGCATTTTCTTGTACAGCTTCTTGGTCTTCTTCATCATCAGACCAGGATCCTTGTGGCTGTAGGGGGTTATACCAGATTACTGGCATAAGATGAGACTCAGGAACCCATTCTTCATCGGAGAGATATTCTCCTGTTTCAAGGGACTCCTCCCACTCATCTGTGTAGTTGGATTCGAATCCATCATCGGTGTCGCTGGACTCGTATCCATCAATGGAGAATCCAACTACCGAATTGCAAGAGTATGATGCCTCCTGCATGGCTTCTTTGAATTGAGGTGGCATGAAATCACTGAGAGTGAATTTTCTTACCCCCTTTGAAGTCTCTGGAAGGGATGTTTTTGTTGCCTCCAGTGAAGCGGTAGAGGAAGCCTCTGCCTTTTCTTTGACCTCTAGTTTTGGCTGGGTCTTCTCTTGCCGTTTGAGCTTGAGGAGATGTTTCCTAGCCTGCCTTCGCTGTTGAGCTATAGGCTTTGTTTTCACGACCTCCCAATTTTCATCTTCCAGGAGATCGGGATGTACCCATATCGGTTGTCCGTCTGGTGTCGGGTAAGGAACCAGTTCCTCGGACGCTTGGATTAAGTTTATCACCTTGAAGGAAGTAGTGATCTTCTTCTTCGGTGATTTTGATGTTTGTCCACATGTCACCATGTTGATGGAGGCAGACCCATAGTTTTTGTCAAAGGTGATGACTCCGTTTTTCCACATCTCATTTATTTTCTCTCTCACAACGAAGCATTGATTGAGAGGATGCGAGATCATCTGGTGGTATGGACAGTACCGAGGATCGTTGGTTTTGCCAACATCACCCGGTCTTTTTGGTTCAGGCAAGGTGAGCTTGCCGTTTGCCACAAGAGCCCCGAAGATTTCATCAACATCTTCATCAAACGGGTATTTCTTCTCTACTCGTTCTTTGAAGGCATCTGAGAGTTCAGGTCTCTTACCAGCAACTTTATTTTCAGCTTTCTTTGGTGGCTGAGGAGCTGACTTGGTCTGCACATTGAGGACCTCTTTCTTCTTTGGTTTAGAGGTTGCAATGGCGGTTGGCTCTTTTCTTGATGATTTCTGACTATTGAGGTCTTTAATCACCGTTTCAGCTTCCATGGAAGCTTCTAGGAGTTCTCCCAGGTTTTTTGATTTGTTGCCGATGATCATGGAGCGGATTCTGGCTCTCATGTTGTTTCGGCAAATGTTGACTAGCGACGCTTGTGGCATTACATCAGAGCATTTGTATGCCATTGCTTTCCACTTGTGAATGAAGTCATATGTTGATTCATTCTCCCCCTGTTTTAGGCTGCACAGCTGAGCCATAGTAGCGGGATGATCCTCACCTTTGAAGTGAGTCAGGAAGCGTGTCTCTAGCATGGCCCAGTTTTGGATTGAGTCCTCCGCCAGAGTGGAGTACCAATCGAAGGCGGTACCTTTTAGGGTACTTGCAAAGAGGCAGATCTTGAGTGCATCTTGATCCGCGATAGCTCCCGTCAGGATCTTGAAGTGGATGACGTGCTGTCTGGCTGATCATTTCCCTGTATATGTTTGGAGAGTAGGATGCTTGAATTTGGTGGGGAACGGGACCGAGTCCATCCATAAGGGATGTGGTGGCTTGATCCCATGTTCCTTGAGTATATCCTCTTCTTTTGCTTTGGCGAGGATACTGTCTACGTCCTTTTTGGTAAGGGCGCGTGACTCATTTTCTTCTCCATTTACCTCGTCGTTTTGATGATTCGGAGGAGGTTCATTGTTCGCCTGATTTTGGAAGGCGAGGAGAAGGTTTTCCATCAGAGTTTCAATCCTCTGCTGGCCCTGTTCCAACTGCTGGATGCGGGTGATCGCATCTTCTGGAGGTGGATTGCGGGGTGGTGGCTCAGAATTTGTACCCAAGACATTCATCCTTCGTGATTCGAACGAAGAAACTGTCCTGGTGACTGAGCTAGGGCTCATTCTTTTTGAAGAAGAGCTTGAGGAAGGATCACTCTGCTGTCATTTGCTTGAAGGAGCAGGGGATTCTTCTGAATGTCTTCTTGTCCTTGAGACGCTGCGGGTCATCGGACGTCGGACATGGATTTTTGTTGCTGATTTTTGGCACCTTCTGGTTTTTCCAACCATATGGACGGCAGCAACTTGGTTGGGTCTTTCTTTTTCGACCCATTTGGGAGAGACTTGGAGTGTAGGAGGCTGGGTCCTTTGCTTCTCGAGTCTCTTTTGCCGGTATGACGCGCGGCGGCGTATGCGACGGGCAATTTAAGCTTCGGTCAGCTCTGGCTGGGCTTTGACGATGAAGGATGTGCTCCCTCGGGCGCAGCAACCGAGCCTGTCTTCTTTGTAGCTGGGCAAGGACAGGATGCGAACCCTGTCCTTCGCCTGTTGCAGCGAAGCTTTGAATTTTTGGAGTTCGGCCCCTGTAGAGATGAAGGGTCGAACTGCAGGTTTGTAGGCCTTAGCAGGTGCTTGCAGAGGCCTTGTGATGCATGACTTGATTTTGGGCTTGTAGGAACAAGCCGGCTCATGCTGGGATGACTTGGAAGTCAGGTTGGAGATGGGTCTCTCCTCTTTCATGTAGGCAAGAGGGTAGAACTGGTTCTCCTTGAGTGGGGTCAGGAATGCTGGCTTAGTGGATGTTTGGGACCTTCTTTGTTTTGGTGAAGGTCTTGGGGACCAAGTCTTGGGATAGACCTGGTTGTTTGCAGGTCGAGGCTTCGTGGGGCTGCCACGGGCTTCAGGCCTACTGGTGCTCGCCTTTGGTGTCACGGTAGTGACACGTTGAGAGGCGAGTTTCTGCTTCTTGGAAGGAGCAGTTTGTTCCTCAGGAAGTGGGAATGGTCCCAGCGTCCCAAAGACGATAGTCCGGGGAGTCGAGGTCGACCCGGAGTTCAGAGAATTGCCGAGGGAGTTGACGCTTCGGCAGCTGATGGGGCGCTTGTAGGTGCGCGTGGTTTGCTTCTGTTGAAGCATGAGTTGGTGCTTGTTTTCATCGAAAATAATGGTTAATGAAGCTGCCATTGTTAGTTTTCGAAAATTTCTGAAACAAGACCACATCCATTAGTAATCACAAGAATATAAAGATCATAAATGGGAAGTTCTATGGTTTCGTCTTTTCAAATTGCTAGAGGAAAATGACCCAAGCAACATGAAGAAGGCAAAACGCCATAGAGGGTACAATTGTTCTGATCTCAGGTACGGTAAGCCCAGAATGAGCATCCCAGTGACTGCTAGAAGCAATTGTGAACTTAAATTCGACTTATCGAGAAGCAGAGCTTGCTCGAGGTAAGAAGAATATAAAGTTGGAGTTACAGATGTGCCGGTCGCAATACAGTAGACCCTGAAAGGGCGTACTAGTACCGCTAGACACAAGTGTTTTGAGACCGCATCTATGAGATGAGATTCTCTGTTTTGAAAGGTCAAGATTGGATTCATCAAAGAGAGCAGATGGTATTCCGATCTGAACACGGGCTCAGCGATTTCCGCAAGCGCCAGTGCTCAGAAAGAAATGAACCATAATTTCTCGGATCTGAATCTAAAAATGACGAGTTTTTTTTTTTTGAAAGGCCAATATCATCAAAGAGAGCAAAAGGCACTCCGATCTGAACACGGGCTCAGCGATTTCCGCGAGCGCCAGTGCTCAGAAAGGAGAAGACCAAGATTTCTCCAATCTAAACCCAAAATGACGGAAGTTTTTTTTTTTTTTTTAAGATTTTGAAGATTTTTTTTATTATTATTATTTTTTTAAAAATCTTTATTATTATTTTTTTTATTCTTTATTTTAATTTTTTTTATTTTAAGAATTTTTTTTTAATTTTTTTTTTATTTTAAAATTTTTAATTTTTTTTTAAAAAAATTATTATTTTTTTTAAAAAAAAAATTATTTAAAAGACGAGAGAGTACACATAGGCCTCCTAACCCGGTCTTATGAAATCTTGATTGATAGAACTGCCCCTAGGTAAGGGTAGGATTACTTAATGAACCCGTTTGGAGGACCCTTGCCTAGAACAGTCAAGCTGTCTCCACACTCTGGACAAGGCTTTTCTTTGAATCAACCATGATCAAAGAACACAGTTGGTTTAACCTTAGTGGTCTATGTCTTTTTTTTTATTTTATTTTTAATATATTTATATATATTTTTTTATTTTTAATGAACTCATCGAAGAGAAACGATGGCCCAAAACCTTAGTCGAACAGGCTCAACATTTCTGCAAGCGCGATGAACGATAGGAACGGATCAAGGTTTCTCAATTTTGAATCCAAAATGAGAAATCTAAAATTTATTTTTTTTATATATTTTTATTTTTTATATTTATATATATATTTTTAGATCTTTAATGAACTCATCGAAGAGAAACGATGGCCCAAAACCTTAGTCGAACAGGCTCAACATTTTTGCAAGCGCGATGAACGATAGGAACGGATCAAGGTTTCTCAATTTTGAATCCAAACTGAAAAATCTGATTTTTTGTTTTTTTTTTTTTTGAAAAGAGAAAGAGTGGAAATAAATTCAAAGAATTAAAATTTTCCAAAAAATCTCATCTCATTTTTTTTTAGATGCGGAATCCAACATAGGCCACCAATTATAAAGTAGCCAAGGAATCGAGAAAAGAAATATAAGCATAGAGCAAAATATATGATATGCAAATATTTCATTTCTAGCATCGTGTTCTCAAATAAACGGGTCCCACCGGGTGTGCCAGCCTGATGCACCGCGCTCCTGCTTGGTTCTACCGAGGTCGGCGGACGTGGGAGTCCGTTTGGTTCCGACCCTTTCGTAACCGGGGGGCAAGGGCGTGCATCAACATTTCTTTTTTTTTTATGAGGGTGTGCCAGATTTTCTATTTTTACTTGGAATTGCAAGTGGTGATCCGGAGATCAACCTTCGCAAGTAAAAAGGAAATCAACTTCTTTCAAGTTTTCCATTGCACATATATTTAAGAAAAGAGACATTTTCTTGGTTTGCTGTGAAAGACGATTTTTTTGGCATTTATAGCCGATTTTGGCGTTTATAGCCGATTTCTGGCGTTTATAGCCGATTTTGGCGTTTATAGCCGATTTACAATCCTTATCAATAATGAAAGACAAGAGTTGTGATTTTTGTCTCTTTTGAAAAAATACAAACTACAATGAAAAGCAAGAAAATGAGGATCTAACTTCTCAGGAGATTGTGGGGGACCCGTTTAGATTGACGGTCGCAAGCCATATGTGGGCTTCGCCATCATCCATGCAGATGAGAACAGAGGATGCTATTGATTCGCTTGGCTTGGCTATAACCTCAGGTATTTAGAGAACAAAGACCAAACGAAGGTCCTATGTCCAATAAAAAAGCCGAGTAGACGGGCTTGAAAAGCCATGTCTAAGCCATTGGCGGCAGAAGGAGAAGGCAAGGACCTTGGGGGGGAGTACCCCCCAAGGGACTTTTGTCACCTTGTTGCGGTGGTCGGTGTAGAACTTCCGCAGTGTTTTCTCTCTTTTTTCTTTCTCTGGATTTCTGTGCTGTGTCTATCTGTGTGTTTGTGCTTTTTTGTGATGATCCTTTCTTCTTGGAGAGCTCTCCTATTTATAGGCTTCTAGGTGGCCATTTAGGAGGGTTTATGAGCTTTAATTTTCATAAAGCTACATAAAGGGAGGAGTTACAAGATTGAATTCTTTATTTTGTAACTCCTTTTTCTTGGCTTCTGATTGGCCGGAGGAGATTGAGGGCATTTAATCGCCTTTAATCGCCATGATGGGAGGAGTTTCATGGGTTAAATGCCATGAATCTCTTGACTTGTAACTCCCGGATGCTTGCTTCTGATTGGTCCGTCCAAAGAAATGGATTAATGACTGTAATAAAGCTAGTCAATTAATCGCATTAAGTGGTCGCCGAGCAGTTGAAGAGTCGCGGGCCGTGCCGCGTCTTTTGGGATTCTTCTATCGATGATCATCGATGGATCTTCATGTAGATCGACATCAGATGACCATATAATTTCAGGTGATTGTTGCCAACAGCGGGTCGGTGCCATCTGTCCTGTCGATTTCTCGATCGGTCGGGTAGAAAGCACACTTTTTTTTGGTTGACCGGGTGGCGATCAATATTGTTTTCGATACTCTTGATGATTGACCCGTGTTTTGGACGGATGTCAGAGGATTTGGTGTCTCAAAAGCATGAATTTTGGAAAGTACCAAAGGCTGGGCGCTTCGAATCGCGAAAAAACGGCGAAAACCGGGGTTTCCGGGGCCTTCCCGGCGACCCTGGGGGGTTTTCCCCCTTTTTGTCCCGTTTTGTGTCCGTTTTTTGTTGTTTTTCGATTCTTTTTTCTTCTGTGTTTTTCCTTGACATTTTTGATCATTTATTGGCCTGATTTCCCTGTAGGAAACCTGATGAGAATCCTTGCATTTTATTTTGCAAAGTTTCCAATTTCCTGAGAAAGCCGAAGACTTTGTAGCGCAGAGCTGCCGATTTTCCGTCAGAAGCTGAAACTGGGTCAAACGATGTCGGAATGACCTGAAATTTGGTGTGAAGCCTCCTGAGCAATAAATAAGACCAACCATAGGCTTTTGTTTGAGTTTTGAAGCCGTTTGGGGTCCTATCACCAGCAGACTTGCTTTTGTCGTGATGAAGATGTCGCGGTTTGATGTGCGGTCAACCGATGTCCGATTGACTTGAAATTTGACAGGGAACCTATTGGAGTCATTTTAAGATGATCCATAGGCTCTGTCTTGGAAACCATGGTTCCGGAGAGCTTTGCCGCCGAGAGGCCTGATTTGGCTTCCGAGCGTCAAACTATGGTCAAATGTTGTCGAAATGACCTGAAATTTGACTTGTAGCCCTTTATAAGCATTTTGAAGCCGTCCATGTGCTCTATCTGATGAGTGATGGCCTCGGTGGTTCTCGCCGCCGAGAGGCTTGATTTAGCTGTTCGAGGGTTGATGTAGGGTCAAACGTTGTCGGTTTGACTCGGGACTTGACGTGGAGCCATTTGGAAGTATTTTGAGAGCATCCATCGGCTCTGATCGAAGATTTGGTGTCTCCGATGCTTTTGCCGCCGAGAGCTCCTTTTCGGCTGTCGGAGAAGCGAAGTTAGGCCAAATGATTTTGAAATGGCCCGAAACTTCTTGTGTACTCCTCTTTTGGCTGTCTTGAAGGATCTTGCAGTTTTTGTTTGATTCTGACAATATTTGATTTTTGGAAGTAGCATTGCCTATTTATGGCAGGTTGCGACTTCATGTAGCTTTTTGGATCTTTGAAGAGGCAAAGTGACATTTTTGGTGTCAACAATTCTTTTCATGGGTCAACAGCTCTGTGTTTTGGGTATTCGGACTTGATTAGTTGGGACGTGCAGATGCAATATAGAATCTATGCCATCTGATGATGGAATAATCGTCCCCTTAGAATTATCCGATTAATCATCAAAATCTAAGATCTTAGTATATGGATGTTCCATATGGATATTGAACTTGTGGGTCGCTCCCTGGATCAAGAGAATGATATCCGAATGATGATTATGTTAAGGATATGAAGTTCTAAGGTTTAGATGTAATCGGGAAGGTTGATAGTACATGTGATAACCTGACTCGATTATGGATGTTACATAGAGGGGCATTCAGGTCATTACACTTAGTAGGTCGAAGACAACCGTCATTTTATGATGAGCTTATTATATTATATATTTGTCCTTGGAGTTCAACCATAACTCTTTAGTGGAATGAGTTAAGGTTAAAATGGTCTTTATGTTGCTATGGGTTTAGCATGGACATTTTGGTCATTTTGGGAGCCAATGGCAAATATGTCTTTTGGTCCCTTCTCTAGTCACTTTTAGAGATTGGCATGGTTTCCTAAAATGTTTAGATAACATTTGGATGAATTATTTTAGTGGAAAAATTTTGAGTTTAAATTCAAATAGGCCTCTGATGGCATACATGAATTTAATTCTAGATAAATTGTATGTGGGCCATGGTGTGCATTAGTATGTGGGACGTCCATAATAGGATTTCCATGGGTAAGGTTTCCAATTTTAAGTAGGTCTCTCTACTTGAAAGGTTGGACTCCTCTTTGGATTAGTATTCATATGAGAAAGTTTCCTTTTTGGATTAGGAACTTAAAATTAGTAAGTGTTGTACAACTAGGATTACTAATTGCATGGGAAGTTCCTTTAGTTTCCTTTTCTAATTGGATTGTATCTAAAAGGAAATAAATCTTTAGATTATAATTTCCTTTTAGGACATCTTTGAGAATTAGGAAAGATAACTTTATGGGAAAGCTATCCCAAAGTTTCTATAAAAGAAACCTCCCCCCCCTTTGGACGTCCAACACTAGGAAATACCCATCCCACACGTCCAGCCCTTTGGAGGTTTTCTTCTTCATTGAAGAAAGCTTTAGGTCTGAGATTTTTCCTTGGAAAAATAGTTCTCAATTCCTAGATTAAGATCCCACCATCTTAGCCAATCAGATTTGGAAGTGAGATAGAGGTGACTACTGCAGAAAATTCCAGTAACTTGTTTGCTAATTGCAAGTCTGAGTTCGGGCCTTTGGATCTATTTTTTCAAAGATTTGAAGTCTACAAATCTTCGAGGTAATAGTCTTCTTCTTTCTCCTTTAATTATACACTTGTTGGTCATGAATTCATGGAGTTCTCATGCGATCTCTATGGCTGATTTATGCTGCCTAAATCAGATTTTTTAAAATCTGTCATGTTACAAATTAGCCATGAATGTCTTCCGCTAATTCAGATCTGAATCGCAGTTTCTTTCAGATCATGTCATCAATGTAGACTTCGACGGTTTTGCCGAGCTGAGCCTGGAACATCTTTGTGACGAAACGCTGATAGGTTGCCCCCGTGTTCTTCAGTCCAAAGGGCATCACCTTATAACAACAAGTGCCGCGGGGGGTTATGAATGCAGTTTTCTCCTCGTCCCGCTCAAACATCAGAATCTGATGGTAGCCTCGGTAAGCATCGAGGAAGCTCATCCTGTCATGGCCAGCAGTGGTGTCGATCATCTGATCAATCTTTGGAAGCAGGAAGCTGTCCTTTGGGCAAGCTCTGTTAAGGTCGGTGAAATCTACGCAGACCCTCCACTTGCCGGTCTTCTTCTTGACCACTACTGTATTGGCCAACCAGACCGGGTACTGGACTTCCCTGATCGCGCCTGCCTCTAGCAACCTGTCGACCTCCTCGACCACGGCTTCTGTCTTCTGTAATCCCGTCCTGCGGGCCCTCTGCACCACTGGCTTGTGGTTGGGATCCACGTTCAGCTTGTGGCAGATGACCTCAGGGTCGATCCCAGGCATTTCGCTCAGAGTCCAAGCGAAGACATCTCTGTTCTGCATCAGGAATCTCGAGAGCTCGGCTCTCTCGGGGTCGGGAAGCTGGGTGCCGATCAGGAAGAATCTGTCGGGGTCGAGTGGATCGATCCTGACTTCGGCTAGATCTTCAATGCTTTTCTTGTCGGGATCTCGGCCGATCTCGTCCAGCCCCCTTTCAAACTCTGCCACATGCACTCACTCCGGCTCCTTCTCCCCACGGACTACGACCATCATACACTGCCTGGCCAGCTGCTGATCCTCTTCCACTGTAATCACCTCCATCTTGCCTTCCTTGTCTTCAAGTACGAACTTCAACTTCAGATGGAGAGTGGAGGGAACTGCTTCCATCATGTGGAGCCACGCCCTGCCCATAATGGTATTGTAGGGGAGGGGGCGTCCACTACTAGGAAGTCGGTCAACAGAGAGGCTCCGCCCACTCTGGTCTCCAGAGTGATTCTTCCCTTGGGGTAGACCGGCTTGGCGCTGAACCCTATCAGAGGCGTACGAGCTTCCTTCAAATCAGCCTCCGAGAGCCCCATCTTCTTGAAGCATCCATAGTAGAGGATTTCAGATGAGCTGCCGGAGTCGATGAGGATTCTTTTCACTGTGAAGTCTCGTAGCTTCATCGTCAGGAGCAGGGAGATGTTATTGGGAAGTTGCACTCCCTCGAGGTCCTTACCTGAAAACGAGATAGCTGGGCGCTCGCGCCGTGCTCTCTTGGACGCTGGTCCTAGCTCGGCTCTCATCACCTCTTTCCCATTCGAGGCCTGCCTGGCCTCGGCACGAGCCTGGGCGTTGCCTCTAGCTGAGGGAGAGGGAACTGAGGGTGCCAGATGGATGACATTGATGATCTTTTCAAACTCTTCGCTGTCTGGGTCCTTGTCAGTGCTCTGATGAGTCCGGCCGCTGCCAGCATCTCCTGCCTTGACGAATTCCTCCAGGTGGCCTTCCTTGGTGAGCTTCTCCAGGTGAAACTTCAAGGTCCTGCACTCCTCGGTTTTATGCCCATTCTGTTTGTGGTAAGTGTAGAACCTGCTCTGGTCACGGGAGGAGGGATCACTCTGCATGGGCTGAGGCCAGCTGAAGAATGGCCTGTGCTTGATCTTGTTCATGATCTGATGGATCGGCTCCCTAAAGATGACATTCACAGCCTGATAGGCATCGGGAGGAGGCCTGGGCTTCCTGATGCCCACAGACCTGGACGCTGGAGCTTTTGCCGAGGTCGAGACCTAGGCTTGTTTCGGCTCTTCTTTCCGGAAGGGCTTCTTATCCTTCATCTCGGGCTGGTTGCCCTTATCCTTGTGTCCCGCGCCGTGGCTTTCTCGGGCCTGGATATCATCTTCCTTTCGGGCGACATAACGCTTTATCCTGGACATCAAGGCTGGCACGGAGGTTGCGGGGTCTCCGGCCAGGTCTTTCCTAAGCTCGTTCCCTGGTAACAGGGCATTCTGGAAGGCGAAAATCGCCACTTCGTCCTTGGAAACTTCGATCTGGCTGTAAATCGCCCAGAACCGTTGGGCGAACTGGGTGATGCTCTCGCCCTGCTTCATCTTCAGAGCCAGTATATCAACATCGGTCTTGGGGACGACGCTGTAGGCCTGAAACTTCTTCAAGAAGGAGAGCTGGAGCTATCTCCAACTCGAGATAGACTTCTCCGGGAGGGCGTAGAACCACTTCAAGGGGAGGTCGCCCAGACTAGAGGAGAAGATTTTGCAGTTGAGGTGCCCCTCGTCCCCCCAAATGGACATCATCTGAGAGAAATGTCGGAGATGAGCGGCAGGATCCGAGACTCCATCGTAGAGGACGAATCACGGAACAGAAAACTTCTTGGGCAGGGGAGTCTCCTTTTTGTCCCGTGTAAAGGGGGAGACCCCTAGATCGGCGGGGCCACAAATATCTTGCTGGTCTCGGGCGAGAACAGCCATCTCTAAGTTATGCTGAAGAGCCAGCTTAATACGCCTTTCGAGCCGCTCCTGCTCGTCATCCTTCTGTGGCGACAATGCTTCTGACTTCCGCTTTGAGTGGCCTTGGCTGTGATGGCTGCGAGGTCGGCCGTCTCGACCACGATGGCTTCGACTGTTACTCGAGCCTTCATTATGAGCCCGATCGCGCTTTTTGTCCAGATAAGCTCTCAAATCCCTGTGAGAGGATTGGACTGCCTTGCTCTGGGCGGCTTTCTTCTCGCTTTGGTGCCCGGAGGTCAGCCTCAACGAGGTAGCTCCTGTTGCTCTCAGTTGCTGCCGGAGCTGGCGGATTAACTTCTCCTGCTCCTGGATAAGGGCGTTTTGAGCTGCGACATCTCCTCTGTCATCGAGGTGTCACGGACGGTGTGGCCTGTCGACTGCTACGGCTTTGTCCTTCTGGGGACGCTCCTGTCGCCGTTCGTCCCATCGGGGAGGCGTAATTTCCTCGCCCGTGGACGAATCCTCAACTTGCTCTAGGAATGGGACTGAGACGAAGAGGTGCAAGTCTGAGCGCTCCTCGCCTGCAGACGCGCCAGGCCCTGCCCCGGATCGCCTTTGAGGAAGGGCGTCCGCCACCAGGCCCGGTAGCTGAATCATCGGTCTTGAAGACTCTCTGCCTTTCTTAGCTTTTGGAGGCATGGTATTTGGGAAGATTGGGAAGATTTGGCTAATACTTTCCCACAGACGGCGCCAATTGTAAGTGCAAAAATGATGACTCACAAGATTAGGGGGTGCCTGATAGGACTTATCCAAACGTAAGATGAAGATCAGCTGCCTCAAATCCTGAAAGGGAAGAACAAACAGTCAGAGGACCCTGACCTGGGTGGTGCAAGGCTCTCCGATGCCTAAGTTAGTGTATGAACTTGAACTAAGGAATGAGAGGAAGAAGAGAGGCAGAGTAACAGCTCTTAAGTGTGTATCTTGCATACCTTGGTTATGGAATGTTGTCATATTTATAGAGGACTCTATCTGATATTTTGGATGATATTTTGGAGTGGGTCCCTTGATTTGATAGGGAAGCTCTCATTAGCCCACAAAGTAATAAATGCGGGTCCATCACAGCCCACAAAGCATTTATTGCCGGTCCGATCAGCCCACATTGCATTAAATGCATGTCATGTTGGGCCTGATAATGTTGGACGCCTTTGGCGGTAGAGGTCCCATTGGATCCATCCTCGGGCTTTGCCCTAATTTGGCTACAGCCGCTGGATGCCGCCCTGTCAGCGATCTGGCGAAGATTATGGACAGCTGGGATGTCGCATCTGTCCCACTGGCTCGCGCCCCTATTCTGCCATGTGTCCAATGACGTGGCAGATGTGGGGCGCGAGAAGGGTTCTTCTTCATTTCGGCTTCCGTCCCGGCTCCTTCGGCCGGGGTCAGGCTCTCAGCCGAGGTCGATCCTTGGTAGCCGAGCTCAGAGCTAGCAGCCAAAGTCAGTCTGGTTTCGGCTGAGACCTTTATCTCGATGGCCGAGGCGTGTCTGGATGGCACGTGAGCGTGCTAATTGATACCTTATAGCCGAGATTAGCATAATCCTGTTGTCTTGAAAATCTCCCCACACAAGTTACATTAAGATTATCAAGACAGAATTATCAAAGAGGTAAGAGGTGAAGGATACATGTGAGAGATGGATGGGTTCCATTTAATTCTTTGTTCTAGGGCGATGATAGGGTGTTTATTATTCATTTCTCATTAATTTATTTTTCATTGAAAGGGAGATTACATGATGGCCATTTATGATCTTCATCTTTTTTTCTTAACATTTGTTATTTTGATTTTAGCCATTAGAATATATTTCTTAGGCGTGTTTACGACTTTACTAGCAGATTTAAAGTGGGTAAAGCCTCCATTATCTATACAATAAAAGGCCAAGGGGATTAAAAGTACACAAATTCAAAATTCCCTCCTTCTTTTAAAAAAAGAGTAAAAAAAACAACCACTTTTCTCTACTAAATGATATAAGAAATATCATTTTTTTACACAAAAAGTTGTTTGGCACTTCTATTTCTAGCCTCTATTTGTCCAAATGTCTAAACCGGATAGATGTTGTGTGGGGAGATTTCCAAAGCTCCAGGATTACGCTAATCACAACCATCAGATGGCACTAAGCCTTCTCACGTGCCATCCGCGTGCCAGCCACGTGGCATCAGACTCACCTCGGCTACCAGGGCAGAGGCCTCAGCCGAAGTTAGACAAATCCTGGCCACTAGCGCCGAGCTCGGCTACACAGGTTCCCACCTCGGCTAAAAGTTTGACCTCGGCCAAAGGAGCCGGGACGAAAGCTGAAGCAAGAAAGAATCTCCACTCGCGCCCTTCGCCCCCCACGTCATCAGACACGTGGAGGAATAAGGGCGCGAGCCAGTGAGACTGATGCAACATCCAGCCATCCACAATCTTCACCAAATCACTGACAGGGCGGCATCTTGCGGCTGAAGCCAAATCAGGGCAAGGCCCGAGGGTGGATCTGATGGTACCCCTACCGCCAAAGCCGTCCAACACGATCTGGCCCAACATGACGCGCATTTAATGCGATGTGGGCTGATCCGACTGGCATTAAATGCAAAGTGGGCTGGAATGGACCGCATTTATTACTTTGTGGGCTGATGATGACTTCCCTATCAAGTCATGGGACCCACACCAAAATATCATCCAAAGATATCGTCCAATCGTCTATAAATAGAGCCTCATTTCACATGCAAGGTACGCACAACCCAAACCTGAGAGTCGTTACTCTGCCTTTGTTCTTCCTCTCCTTCCTTTGTTCCAATTCACTTACTAACTTAGGCATCAGAGAGCCTTGCGCCGCTCAGGCCAGGGTCCTCTGACCGTTTGCTCTTCCCTTTCAGGCTTTTAGGCAGCGGATCATCTTCTTCATTTGGAGAAGTCCTCTAAGGCACCCCGATTATTGTGGGTCATAATTTTTCTGCACCTACAATTGGCGCCGTCTGTGGGAAAGTACTATCCCAACCTTCCCAATCTTCTTAACCTTCCCAGAAACCAGGGCAGTGCAAAATGCCTCTCAAAGGCAGCCCTCAGAGTCCCAAGGCGAGAAGAGAGCTGTCCAGAGCAAGGTAGTCCAGCCCTCCCGAGAGGATCTGAGAGCCTTTCTGGATCAGAAGCGTAGCCACGCCCATGATGAGGGCTCGAGCAACACCCATAGCCATCGTGGCCGCGACGGGCGAGCTCACAGCCATCGTAGCCGAGGCCATGCAAAGCGGAAGCCAAGAGCGCTGACGCCAGAGAAGGACGACGAGCAGGAGCGGCTCGACAAGCGCATCAAACTGGCTCTTCAGCGCAATCTGGAGATACGGGACCAGCAAGAAATCTGTGGCCCCACCGATCTGGGGGCCTCTCCTTTCATGCGGGACATCGAGAACTCCCCTGCCCAAAAAGTTCTTAGTCCCGCGATTCGTCCCCTATGACAGATTGTCTGACCCGTCCACTCACCTCCGTCACTTCTCCCAAAAGAGGTCTATCTGGGGGAACGAAGGCCATCTCAACTGCAAGAACTTCTCCTCCAGTTTGAGCGACCTCCCTCTGAAGTGGTTCTGCGCTCTACTGGAGAAGTCTATTTCGAGTTGGAGAGAACTCCAACTCTCTTTCCTGAAGAAGTTCCAAGCCTACAGCGTCATCCCCAAGACCGATGCTGATATCCTCGCTCTAAAGATGAAGCAGGGCGAGACCCTCACCCAGTTCACCCAGCGGTTCTGGGCAATCTACACCCAAATCAAGGATACTAGAGAAGAGGTGGAGACTTTCGCCTTCCGGAATGCCCTATTACCAGGACACGAGCTGCGGAAAGATTTGGCAGGAGATCTCGCTCCCTCCATGCCAGCCTTGATGTCCCGGATAAAGCGCTATATCACCCGGGAGGAAGACGAAATCCGGGCTCGAGAGGAGGAAAGCCAGGAGGATGCAGGCCCGGAACCCAAGGAAAGAAGCAACCAGCCTCAGCAGAGGGGCAAGAAGCCATTCCCGAAGCAAGAGCCGAAGCAAGCCTGGGTTTCCAGTTCGGCGAGGGCTTCGGTGTCCAGGTCCGGGGACAGCAGGAGGGCCAGACCTCCCCCCGACACCTACCAGTCTATGAGCATCGTTTTCAAGGAGCCAATCCACCAGGTTATGAACAAAGTCAAGACCCAGCCATTCTTCAAGTGGCCTCGTCCCTTGTCAGGCGATCCCTCCACCCGTGACCAAACCAAGTTCTGTGCCTACCATAAGGGTAACGAGCACAGAACCGAGGAATGCAGAACTCTGAAGTTCCACTTGGAGAGGCTCGCCAAGGAAGGCCATCTTGAGGAGTTCGTGAAGGCAGGAGATGTCGGCGGTGGCAGCCGAGCTTATCAGAGCGCGACTAGGGATCCAGACAGTGAAGACTCTGAAAAGATCATCAATGTGACCCACCTGGCGCCCTCAGCCCCCTCTCCCTCAGCTCGAGACAGCCCTCAGGCTCGTGCCGAAGCCAGGCGGGCCCTGCACGGGAAGGAGGTGATGAGAGCCGAACTCGGGCCAGCGCCTAAGAGAGCGCACCGCGACCGCCCAGTAATCTCATTCTCAGACAAAGATCTGGAGGGAATCCAGCTCCCTCACAACGACCCTCTGCTCTTGACCATGAAGCTGAAGGACTTCATGTGAAGAGGATCCTCGTCGACTTCAGCAGCTCTTCCGAGGTCCTCTACTATGAGTGCTTTAAGAAGATGAATCTCTCAGAAGCTGACCTCACGGAGGTCCGTGCGCCCTTGCTAGGGTTATCCGCCAAACCAGTCTATCCCAAGGGTAAAATCACCCTGGAAACCCGAGTGGGCGGAGCCTCCGTGTTGGCCGACTTTCTAGTCGTGGATGCCCCTTCTCCCTACAACGTCATCTTGGACAGAACGTGGCTCCACAAGTTGGAAGCAGTCCCCTCTTCCCTCCACCAGAAGTTGAAGTTCGTACTCGAAGACAAGGAGGGCAAGATGGAGGTGGTCACAGTGGAAGGAGATCAGCAGCTAGCCAGGCAGTGCATGCTGGCCGTGGTCCCAGCAGAGAAGGAGCCAGAGCGCGTCAACCTGGCAGAGTTTGAAAAGGGTCTAGATGAGATCGGCCGAGACCCTGACAGATTTTTCCTGATTGGCACGCAGCTGCCAGACGAAGAGAGAGCCGAGCTCTCAAGGTTTCTAATGCAGAACGTGGATGTCTTCGCCTGGACCCCGAGCGAAATGCCTGGGGTCGACCCCGAGGTCATGTGCCACAGGCTGAATGTGGATCCCGGCCACAAGCCAGTGGTACAGAGAGCCCGAAGGACGGGGTTGCAGCAGACAGACGCGGTAGTCGAAGAGGTCGGCAAGTTGCTGGAGGCAGGCGCAATCCGGGAGGTCCAGTACCCGGTCTGGCTGGCCAATACGGTGGTGGTCAAGAAGAAGACTGGCAAATGGAGGGTGTGTGTGGACTTCACCGATCTCAACAGGGCCTGCCCTAAAGATAGTTTCCCCCTTCCAAAGATCGATCAGATGATCGACGCCACCGCCGGCCACGATCGAATGAGCTTCCTCGACGCCTACAGAGGCTACCATCAAATCCTGGTGTATGAGCCAAATGTGGAGAAAACTGCATTCATAACCCCCCGCGGCACTTATTGCTACAAGGTCATGCCCTTCAGGCTGAAGAACGCGGGGGCAACATTTCAGCGCCTCGTGACAAAGATGTTCCAGGCTCAGCTCGGCAAGACTATGGAAGTCTACATTGACGACATGGTCGTCAAATCCAAGCACTCCAGCGACCATCTGGAGGACCTGGCCCAAGTCTTCAGCAACCTTCGCGCGTTCAAGCTCAAACTGAATGCTTCCAAGTGTGCCTTCGGCGTAGCTTCTGGCAAGTTCCTCAGAAGCCTGGTAACGCGGAGGGGAATAGAGGCCAACCCGGACCAGATTACTTCAATCTTGGGCATCCAGAGCCCATCTACTACAAAGGAAGTCCATAAGCTCACAGGCATGGCTGCAACACTCAATCGCTTCATCAGCCGATCATCAGATAAGTGCAGGCCTTTCCTTCAGCTTCTGAGAAAAAATTTAAAATTCCAATGGACCCCTGAGTGCGACCAAGCGTTGGCAGCACTCAAAACTTATTTGTCTTCACCACCCTTACTCTCTACCCCAACTCAAGGGGAGATTTTGTATTTATATCTTGCGGTCTCGGATCATGCGGTGAGCTCCGTCCTCATCAGGGAGGATGAAGGAGTCCAAAAGCCAATTTACTATACAAGCAAGATCCTGCTTGATGCCGAGACTAGATACCTTTTGTTGGAGAAGCTCGCACTGGCACTCGTCAGCGCCTCCCGCAAGCTCTCCCATTATTTCTAATCACACACCATTGTGGTGATCACGGAGCATCCACTCCGTTCTATATTCAAAAAAGCTGACTTTTCAGGGCGAATCTCAAAGTGGGCAGTCGAACTGGGGCAGTATGATATTCAGTACCGTCCCCAGACTGCGATCAAAGCCCAGATTCTAGCAGACTTCATTGTGGAGTTCGTCTTGCCAAGCTCGGCTCCGCCCCAGTCCGGCACGGAATTGGGGGAATAGGGCATGAGCCTGAAGTCACCGAGGTCGAACAAGCTCCAGCCTCGGCATGGAAGGTCTTTGTTGACGGTTCGTCCACCTCCAAGCGAGCTGGCACCGGCATAGTCCTCCAATCGCCAGAGGGACTGGTCATAGAGCAAGCCTTCACCTTGGACTTCAAAGCAACAAACAATGAAGCAGAGTATGAAGCACTGATAGCAGGGTTGAACAGCGCCCAAATCCTCGGAGCCCAGCACCTGGTGATCTTCAGCGATTCGCAACTGGTGACTAACCAGCTCGCTGGAGACTACCAGGCCAGGGACGACAGGATGGCGGCCTACTTAGCCCTTGCGAAAAAACTACTCTCTTATTTCCAGACAGCCGAGGTCAGGCAGATCTCCAGAGATACCAACATGCACGCTGATGCGCTTGCAAACCTAGCCTCCGCTGTCGAAGCAGGAAAGAAAAGGACTGTCGAGGTTTGATCGATATCAAGATCAAGCCTAGAGCACCACTCACCTCGGCAAGTCCTTTGTGCTGATCTTGGCCCGAGCTGGATGGACCCAATCATCTCTTACTTGAGGGACGACCAGCTCCCCGAGGACAAGACTGAAGCCCATCGAATCAGACTCAAGGCAGCTCGATTATGGCTATCTCTCGAAGGCAAACTCTACAGAAAATTCTTCATGGGTCCCTACCTCCAATGCGTCCATCCAAGCAAGGTGGACAACTTCCTGTATGAGATCCATGAAGGAATCTGTGGCAGTCACATCGGAGGCCGATCACTGGCCTACAGGGCAATAAGCCAAGGTTACTGGTGGCCCTACATGCAGAAGGATGCGCAGGTGTACGCCAGGAAATGCGAGAAATGCCAGAAGTTCTCCCACTCTCTTCATCAGCCAGCGCAAGACCTAAGTCCCCTCTCTAGTCCATGACCCTTCGCTCAATGTGGGCTGGACATTGTGGGGCCTCTCCACCGAGCTCCAGGGAACAAGAGATGGCTGATAGTTGCTACGGATTACTTCACAAAGTGGATAAAAGCTGAGCCGCTGTCCTCCATCACTGATAGGGACTCCAGGAACTTCGTGTGGAAAAACATCATAACGAGGTTCGGTATCCCCAGGACCCTGATTTCGGACAACGGGACTAAGTTCGACTCCAAATCCTTCAAGGACTTCTGCCAAGAGCATGGCATCAGAAACCATTACTCCACTCCGGCGTATCCACAGAGCAATGGCCAGGCCGAAATTTCTAACAAGATAATCCTGGACGGCCTGAAGAAACAGTTAGACAAGGCAAAAGGGAGATGGGTAGAGGTGCTTCCCAGCGTGCTGTGGGCATACAGAACAACTCCAAGGCGCTCCACCTCGGCGACACCCTTCTCTCTAGCCTATGGGATGGAGGCGGTCATTCCCTTAGAAATTGGCCTCCCCACCCTGAGGACAGAGTTGGTCGACCAGGGCTGAAACGAGACAAACTTGGAAATGGAGCTGGACCTAGCAGATGAGCATCGAGAAGCAGCAGCCCTACGACTGACTGACTATCAGCAGCGGCTAGCCAGAGGCTACAACGAAAAAGTCAGAGAAAGAAGTTTCTCCGTAGGAGAGCTAGTCCTGAAGAAGACCCTACCAGCTGACAAAGATCCAAATGAAGGAAAGCTGGCCCCGAACTTGCATGGCCCATTCAGGGTGGACTCACTGGCAGGACGATCCTCTTACAAGCTCGAAGACTTAGAAGGCAAGCCGTTGCCGAGACAGTGGAATGCATCCCACTTGAAGAAATTCTATTTCTAAAGATGTAACATGAGTCTCAGAATCAATAAAAGCAGCACTTGCCCTGTCGTCAATCTGTGTCACCTCGCCTTGTCTGAGTTTGGCAGTTCTGGGTCCTTGACCCTGGAAAAGGCTTCGAGTTCATACACTCAGTCGTTTCCTAAAGTTTGGGTCCTTGACCCTGGAAAAGGCTTCGAGTTCATACACTCAGTCGTTTCCTAAAGTTTGGGTCCTTGACCCTGGAAAAGGCTTCGAGTTCATACACTCAGTAGTTTCCTAAAGTTTGGGTCCTTGACCTTGGAAAAGGCTTCGAGTTCATACACTCAGTCGTTTCCTAAAGTTTGGGTCCTTGACCCTGGAAAAGGCTTCGGGTTCACACATCCGGTCGTTTTCTAAAGTTTGGGTTCCTAACCCTGGAAGAGGCTTCGGATTCATACATCCAGTCGCTTCCTAAATTCCGGGTTCATACACCCCTCGAGATCGTTCCTGTCACGCCCCGAAACCGGGACCTGCAGCGAACCGATCTCGGGGTGCGAAATTTTGGAATAAATTTGAAACTTTTTGTTATAGTTCCCAAGATCCGCGTGAATGAGGATAATCAAATCTCATCACAATCAGAGTATATCTTTCGCGGAAGCTACACATGGTGTTACGACTCGGAATCCGTGGCCATCGGGTTCCGTGTCGCACGCAACCAATATCACAAGCCATCATAAACAGACTGGCATAAATCATAAATCACAACACACTGAGCTGGTAGTAACAAATCTATTATTTCCCAAATATTCAAGTTACAATTAACAGATGTCTTAATTACAAACCCAAAAGAAAAAGGCTGATAAAGCCATACAAAAATATACCACTAAGTAGAAATACTACCCCAACATTTCAATACGAACTCTGGTGCCAAACTTGACATCTAGATGATATCAACGGGCAGCCTCTCACGTCAGACCGGCGGTCCCACCGCCTCCTCTGATCAAACACCTACAAACAGAAAAGAGAAGGAACTGGCACCAAACAAAGAGGGTCAGACACGACGGTCTGGCAAGCAAATCAACAAATAATATGAAACAAAAGAGCATTCGTAAAACCAGATGAAATCATCGTAAAACCGAATAAATAGTCTAAACAATAATAACAATAAAGCATGCTAAAACGATCGAAAGGCCGAACATAAGTATCAAAACAAATAAAGGAACAGTCTCTGAAACATAAATATCTCGAAAAGATAACAGTCTAATAAAACATTTAATAGTCGGAAATACATTTCAAATCCTGAGTAATAGCGACAGTATGATAAATGATCGATATCGTAAACGTTAACCAAATCAACGCATAAGAGTATAACCCACAAGAATCATAAAAATAAAGTAATATGCAGATAAAACCTTGGCGACCACAAATAGCTAAATCCTCCTATTACCGAAGTAATAAGAGCAGACAGAATGTAGCCACTGAACGTGGTACTAGAAATAGGATCAGAACCGTAGCCATACAAATGGGACCGGCAGATCAAAAATCAGAACCGTAGCCATACAAATGGGACCGGCAGATAAAACCGTTGCCATGGTCGGTACAGACAGAATCCAAGCTGCAGCTGGCGGACAAATTAAAGATCCCAAGCCGGGTGATCAGCCCGACAAGGTGACCTAAGCCTAGTGGTGCCTTTAGTTTTCAAAACTCGAACCGATACGAATCAAACCATAATACTAATCCCTTTGGCTCAGGGGCTCACACCACATAGCTCTGGCCCCGTCTTGCCTCGAGGTTTTATTTTCGAAATCATAGCCTCTTTGGCTCATGGGCTCGCACTACAAAGCTCTGGCCCCGTCTTGCCTCGAGGTTTTTATTTTCAAATACTAGTCTTATCAAAACAATAGTCTCATCGAAGAAATCCCGAATGTAACAAACATACTCCAATCTCTTTTCAAATCGAATCGGAGAAAACATACGAATATCCATGGTAAACCGTTCAAATACACATCAAAGTGATTTGTATAAAATCATACGGTCAATCCTTTCGAACATGGAAAGTCACATGATTTTATAACAAATCACCGATGCTATTCAAATTAGTTTACCAAAGAATACAAACATAAATACAAATACAAATACAAATACATTTTCTGACTTGAAATGGAATGGATAATGGAGAATGACTTAATGACTTACCAAGGAACCATCCCAATACACATTTAACATTTAAACATTGATTTATAAGGAGCGTGTTTGATACCAATGAAAATCCACAACATTTAAATGATAAAGTGTGTATTGAGACTTGAAAGGTTCCCGTGTAACTTCACACACGATCATTCTCTCCTTGATCCCATTCCCACTTCACAATTTCCAAGTATCACAAGTGATCCCAAAACTCTTAAAAACAGGCCCATAGCTGGCCTTAAATCGAGCCCAAACAGTCTACTCATTTAACCCAAAACAGCCCTTTAAATATGGCCCAAAACAATCTTTAAAATAGTCCAAAACTAAACCTTGAATGGCCCATAAAACAAACCTTAAAAACAGCCCAAAACTATTCCTTGAATGACCCACAAAACAGGTCTTAAATCAGCCCAAAATTGAACCTTTAATGGCCCACAAAACAAACTTTAAAACAGCCCAAAACTGAACCTTTAATGGCCCACAAAACAAACTTTAAAACAGCCCAAAACTGAACCTTTAATGGCCCACCAAACAAGTTTTTAAATCAGCCCAAAACTAATTTTGAATGGCCCACAAAACAGTCCTTAAAATAGCCCAGGGTTCAGGTCATAAACAGTCCAACATTAGGTCTCAAAACAGCCCAGAAGTTGACCTTGAAACAGGCCCACAAAACAGGTTTTAAATCAGCCCAAAACTAACTTTGAACAGGCCCACAAAATAGGTCTTAAAACAATCCAATATCAGGCCCTAAAATGACCCAATATCAGGTCTTGAAATGGCCCAAAAACTGACTTGAATGGTCCAAGAAATAGGCCCAAAGGACACTCCAAAAACAGGCCCAAAACGGATTTTAAAATGGACCCAGAATTCAGCCTGAATCAGGCCCCCAGGCTGGGCTGGGCTCGCTCGAGCGAACCCAGGCCCGCTCGAGCGAAGCCCAGACAGAGCCTGGGTCGCTCGAGCTACCCAGTGGGTCGCTCGAGCGGACTGGGCTCTGTCCAGTCCGGCTCGTGGGGCATTTTCTCCCCTTTTTTCCATACTTTTTGATTCTTTTTCATTCCCAAACCTTCATACATGTTCCCTAGATCATTTGGGCCCTTCCTTGACCTTCCAAACTCATCAAAACCATCCATAAATCATTCTAATTGGCCCAAACACAACACTTTTTAGATCAAAGTTTTCTCCATTCCTATGAACACTTACCTTTAACACAAAGAAATCCATTTTTTTTTTCTAAATGACCAGAATGAAAGCAAGGTTCCCATGCATTGTAAAACAATAACATCTATTGAAATCAATGTAACAATGACTCATTCAATCAAACCTGTCACGCCCCGAAACCGGGACCTGCAGCGAACCGATCTCGGGGTGCGAAATTTTGGAATAAATTTGAAACTTTTTGTTATAGTTCCCAAGATCCGCGTGAATGAGGATAATCAAATCTCATCACAATCAGAGTATATCTTTCGCGGAAGCTACACATGGTGTTACGACTCGGAATCCGTGGCCATCGGGTTCCGTGTCGCACGCAACCAATATCACAAGCCATCATAAACAGACTGGCATAAATCATAAATCACAACACACTGAGCTGGTAGTAACAAATCTATTATTTCCCAAATATTCAAGTTACAATTAACAGATGTCTTAATTACAAACCCAAAAGAAAAAGGCTGATAAAGCCATACAAAAATATACCACTAAGTAGAAATACTACCCCAACATTTCAATACGAACTCTGGTGCCAAACTTGACATCTAGATGATATCAACGGGCAGCCTCTCACGTCAGACCGGCGGTCCCACCGCCTCCTCTGATCAAACACCTACAAACAGAAAAGAGAAGGAACTGGCACCAAACAAAGAGGGTCAGACACGACGGTCTGGCAAGCAAATCAACAAATAATATGAAACAAAAGAGCATTCGTAAAACCAGATGAAATCATCGTAAAACCGAATAAATAGTCTAAACAATAATAACAATAAAGCATGCTAAAACGATCGAAAGGCCGAACATAAGTATCAAAACAAATAAAGGAACAGTCTCTGAAACATAAATATCTCGAAAAGATAACAGTCTAATAAAACATTTAATAGTCGGAAATACATTTCAAATCCTGAGTAATAGCGACAGTATGATAAATGATCGATATCGTAAACGTTAACCAAATCAACGCATAAGAGTATAACCCACAAGAATCATAAAAATAAAGTAATATGCAGATAAAACCTTGGCGACCACAAATAGCTAAATCCTCCTATTACCGAAGTAATAAGAGCAGACAGAATGTAGCCACTGAACGTGGTACTAGAAATAGGATCAGAACCGTAGCCATACAAATGGGACCGGCAGATCAAAAATCAGAACCGTAGCCATACAAATGGGACCGGCAGATAAAACCGTTGCCATGGTCGGTACAGACAGAATCCAAGCTGCAGCTGGCGGACAAATTAAAGATCCCAAGCCGGGTGATCAGCCCGACAAGGTGACCTAAGCCTAGTGGTGCCTTTAGTTTTCAAAACTCGAACCGATACGAATCAAACCATAATACTAATCCCTTTGGCTCAGGGGCTCACACCACATAGCTCTGGCCCCGTCTTGCCTCGAGGTTTTATTTTCGAAATCATAGCCTCTTTGGCTCATGGGCTCGCACTACAAAGCTCTGGCCCCGTCTTGCCTCGAGGTTTTTATTTTCAAATACTAGTCTTATCAAAACAATAGTCTCATCGAAGAAATCCCGAATGTAACAAACATACTCCAATCTCTTTTCAAATCGAATCGGAGAAAACATACGAATATCCATGGTAAACCGTTCAAATACACATCAAAGTGATTTGTATAAAATCATACGGTCAATCCTTTCGAACATGGAAAGTCACATGATTTTATAACAAATCACCGATGCTATTCAAATTAGTTTACCAAAGAATACAAACATAAATACAAATACAAATACAAATACATTTTCTGACTTGAAATGGAATGGATAATGGAGAATGACTTAATGACTTACCAAGGAACCATCCCAATACACATTTAACATTTAAACATTGATTTATAAGGAGCGTGTTTGATACCAATGAAAATCCACAACATTTAAATGATAAAGTGTGTATTGAGACTTGAAAGGTTCCCGTGTAACTTCACACACGATCATTCTCTCCTTGATCCCATTCCCACTTCACAATTTCCAAGTATCACAAGTGATCCCAAAACTCTTAAAAACAGGCCCATAGCTGGCCTTAAATCGAGCCCAAACAGTCTACTCATTTAACCCAAAACAGCCCTTTAAATATGGCCCAAAACAATCTTTAAAATAGTCCAAAACTAAACCTTGAATGGCCCATAAAACAAACCTTAAAAACAGCCCAAAACTATTCCTTGAATGACCCACAAAACAGGTCTTAAATCAGCCCAAAATTGAACCTTTAATGGCCCACAAAACAAACTTTAAAACAGCCCAAAACTGAACCTTTAATGGCCCACAAAACAAACTTTAAAACAGCCCAAAACTGAACCTTTAATGGCCCACCAAACAAGTTTTTAAATCAGCCCAAAACTAATTTTGAATGGCCCACAAAACAGTCCTTAAAATAGCCCAGGGTTCAGGTCATAAACAGTCCAACATTAGGTCTCAAAACAGCCCAGAAGTTGACCTTGAAACAGGCCCACAAAACAGGTTTTAAATCAGCCCAAAACTAACTTTGAACAGGCCCACAAAACAGGTCTTAAAACAATCCAATATCAGGCCCTAAAATGACCCAATATCAGGTCTTGAAATGGCCCAAAAACTGACTTGAATGGTCCAAGAAATAGGCCCAAAGGACACTCCAAAAACAGGCCCAAAATGGATTTTAAAATGGACCCAGAATTCAGCCTGAATCAGGCCCCCAGGCTGGGCTGGGCTCGCTCGAGCGAACCCAGGCCCGCTCGAGCGAAGCCCAGACAGAGCCTGGGTCGCTCGAGCTACCCAGTGGGTCGCTCGAGCGGACTGGGCTCTGTCCAGTCCGGCTCGTGGGGCATTTTCTCCCCTTTTTTCCATACTTTTTGATTCTTTTTCATTCCCAAACCTTCATACATGTTCCCTAGATCATTTGGGCCCTTCCTTGACCTTCCAAACTCATCAAAACCATCCATAAATCATTCTAATTGGCCCAAACACAACACTTTTTAGATCAAAGTTTTCTCCATTCCTATGAACACTTACCTTTAACACAAGAAATCCATTTTTTTTTTCTAAATGACCAGAATGAAAGCAAGGTTCCCATGCATTGTAAAACAATAACATCTATTGAAATCAATGTAACAATGATTCTTGCAATCAAAGTAAACCCATAGATTAAAGAAGATTAACACATAAAAGAAAAATCATAAAATAGAACTAAATGAGAGCAATCATCATATCAATTGAAAATTTCACTTGCCTCTAGTCAAGATAGGAGAAAAATTACTCTTCAAACAAAGCTTTAGTGTCTCAAGCTCCAAGATCACAAAACCCCCAAAATGGCTCAAAAGAAACCCTAGAAAACCAATCCATTTTCCAATCTTCATGAAAACCCATTGCATGAGTGATGAAAACACTCTAAATGAAAAGGAGAACAAAGATATAAAGTTTGGAAAGCCATTGCAAACCTTGAGAAATCCGAACGAAGAAGAAGAGCTTAGATGAGAGCCTTGCTCTAGCTCAAAAATCTTGAAAAGGATATCTTAGGGATGCTTGAGAGATGAGGAAGAAGAAGGTAAGATCAAACCTTCCCTTAGCACACAAGAAGGAAGCTTGCAAAAAGGAGAGAGATGGCTGGAAAGGGGAAAGAAGGAGCCCTCTCCCTCAGCCCAAGTTGCTGGAAACGAAAATGAAGGAGAAGAGATGGGTTCCCCTTCTTGTAAGATGGGTTTGTGGGCCCCGATCTTCATAAGGCTGAAACTCACATTTGCAGGCCCCGAACGAAAACGACGAAGAAGACAAAAACGATCGGCGAAATTTCTACTTTCCAAAAAATATATTTTCCCCAAATTCTGAAATTTTCGAAATTCATGGACAGATTTATCGTAAAAGGTCGGTTTTGCCCTTTTTCTCGAAAAAACGCATTTTCTGATCATCAAATCAAAATGGTCAAAACATGAAAGTTGTTAAACTTCATAAAATGAGTCGAAATGCACCAAAATCAGAATTTTTAGAAATCAAAAGTAATTTCTCATAAAAATACATATCATATGGACCGGGTCAAACCAAAGTCAACGGTCCTTAAAAATCTCAAGGTCTATGGAAAAATCTAGTCAAACTCAAAAACAAGATCAAACTAAATCAAATCTCGCTTAAAAGCTAAATCACGATTAAACAATGCTAAACTAAAGAACTGGGGTCGGGATCTTACAGTTCCCGAGCTCAGGCTCGCACAGCTGGGATCCTCGAGACTCTGGGTTCATCTCGGCAAAAGACAGTTCATCTCGGCCAATGCTGGTCCATTTCTGCCAATGACAGTTTTCAAAAGAAAACGAGCAGTGCAAGCACTGAAGTGCAAAAAAGCAGCATAAAAATACAAGTATCACAAAACAGTACAAAAAAAGCAAAAAAGAATATAGAAGTACTATACACAGATTGTATGATCACAAAAATTGTTCTTTTTATTCATTGTAATTGCTTCGTTACAAAGGCTACAAAAAAGGAAACAAAATACAGAAAGGAGGCTCGCAGTCCTCTGAAAACAGAAAAAGAAATGAAGGCTGGGAGGCTCCGATCTTCACTGACTCCTCAGTCTGGTCTTCAGTGTCCTGAGCTCTTCAACGACCTTTAGATTGCAAGCTTGAAGACTCTGAATCTCACAGAGCTCTACAATACCCTATGGTCAGTGAGACCAAAGTTTGTAAACAAGGGCCCCCTCAGCCCGAGGACCTCTCGATCCTGCCCGCCGCTCGGAGGTCTTGACATCCCACAAAAGGCATGGTTCCATGCAGAGTCCTCTGGGATGAAAATAAGACCCCCAAACGCACGGGGCGCCACCAACCCACGACTGGAAAGATTCCAATGCAGCCGCGTCAGAGAGGGTTGGCTGTGGACCCGCGTTCAGAGAGCGCGTAGTCAATGAGGATCGTCTTCAGTGAGCGCGCAGACTACGACAAACTGTCCCCCTCGGAGGAAGCCGTCTTCTGGCGCAAGGGTTCCCCCCGGGTCAAATTTTCCTAATGTTCTACCAAGCATGATTGCAAGATATCCTGGTCTTTTTTCTCTCCCATGGCGAGCTTGCCACTCCTATTTATAGGGAGAAGAAGGGCCCGGTCTTCAAAAGAAATTATGAGGCGAGGTCTCCCACCACTTACGCGAGGTGCATGTCTTCTTATATGCTGACCAGCGGTTCCGATGACACCACGTGGAGCCATCCGCCCGTTTTCCTCATTGGCCATACCGCTACACTTACTGCTATTTATGGTCTCCAGAATACGGAGAATCAGCACAGATAACTAGGAAGATCGCTCGGTACTCTCTCCAACTCAAGGCTCTCACGTCACATTACATTAAAGGCACTCAGCCGGACTCAATCGTAAAATAGCCAAACTCAAAAAAGAAAGGGAAAGGGAGAAAATGAAGCGCAAATGCACAAGTAAAGGAGCTCTGTTTCTCATTAAAAGTGAAGGGCATTACAGGGCTGAAAGTTACATGCAAAAAGGAAAAAGGAAAAGTTACAAAGAGCAAGAAGGATCTAACTACTACGGCTTCGGCGATTCCACCAGGATGATCACCGACTCTAATGAACCAGCGGTCTTGGCTACAACCGTAGCCTTGTCTGATGCTTCACCACCAGGAGGGGCAGAAGGAGCGTCACCCTGAGGCGCGACTGGGGCATCACTGGCAGGCGGAGCGGTTGGAGCACCGTCCGGGGCAGGATCGGCTGCAAGGGCTTCAACTAGGGCACTCTCGCCCAAAGGAGTAGAGCTCGGCTCAGGGATTGGGTCAGAGTACTTCGGCAAGCTCCGATAGACCGGGTGATCTTCATGAACCCCCGCACGCCTTAGTGCGGCCAAGCACCCTTCCTCGAACAGAATGGAGGTGATCTCCTCCACCTGCTTCTCATACTCCTCAGTGGCCTGGTCCAACCCTTTTTGGAAAGAAGACTGAGCCTCAGATAGCAGAGAAGCCTTCTCCTTCTTCAGCTCGGCATTCCCTGTCTTCAGCTTCTCTATTTCAGCGCGCCCGGCCAGCACTTCGCCACGCAGCCTCGTCGCCTCAGCCGCCGATTTAGACCTCAATCTGGCCAGCTCCGACTCCAGTTCGGCCATCCTCTTAGTCTTCTTCCAGATATCACCCTTTAGCTGGTGGGCCTTCGACGTGAGATCAGTAAAGCTGACCAGAGCTACTTCCAGCTGTGCGGTCGCCTCGGCACTACTCTTCCTCAGCTCTTCCAGCTCCTTCTTCAGCCTCTCCCTCTCGGACTCCAGCTAGGTGACCTTCGTGACGTTCTTGTCACTCCTTTCCATCACTGCCAGGAGCCTTTGCACGTTCTGCAAAAGGAAAAAGTAAGTCAAACAAAAGCAGCCGAGCTAAAGCACTTGAAGAAAAGCGTTGAAGACACTTACCAAAAGATTAGCCTGAATCGCCGAGCCCATCAGGCTTTCGTTGTCATACCTCGCGTGCACTTCCATGCCTCGCGGTAAGGCACAAGCTTTTGCGAGGGCTCCAATGACGTCGGTGTTCCCCATCAGCCGGTCCTCGACGTTTAGAGGCTTCCCGGGCTGCGTCTCCATCTTGGGTCGCCATGCCGCCGGGGCAGTGCGAGGTCCGGAAGCCGATCCGGATCCTTGCCCTACCGAGATGGTGAGCTCGCGAGTCGCCCCGCCAGTCACCTTGCTGGCCGGCGCACTTTTCTCAGGCGGAGCCTTGCCCACGGGAGCTCGCGCAGGTGTCTTACCCTTCGGGGGCTGTTCAGCCCCTGAGTCTTTCTCACCCGCCTTAGACTTCTTCCTAGGCGGAGATCCCTCCCTCGGGCGATCCGGAGAGCATCGCCGCGCTCCCTCGCTCGGTGTGGGGGCAGGAGCAGAAGTGGCAGTAGCACCCCCTGAGCCCGAAGCCGCGCGGGTGCTGGCGGACAATGGTGTCGTAGAAGAAGAGGGTCTTTGCCTGAACTTGGCCGCCAGATCCTTGGTACCAGGCACTCTCGAGCCTCCTTCCATTCCTTCCTCCTGGTCAGACGAATAGGCGTCTACTATCTCCCTTAGGTTCGGCGACCCCAAGCTAGAAAAAGTGGATGCCTCAGCACCCGACGCAGCTCGGCTCGCGGCAGGGTCGATCAAAGGAACCCCGGTAGGCACGGCCAAGGTGACAGGAGGATGATCAGGCTGCGGCTCGTCCTCTGGAGCTGCTCCGATTCTCCTGTAGTGGCCGCGGTACCTCGGCGTATACCCAGTAGCTTCCAGGCCGATCTGGTCTCATGCCCTTTGTATCTCTCGACCTTCTTGTGGTCGTCAACGTTCTTCCTCCAGCCTTCGCTCACAGCCCGGCATCGCCTTGTGTGCAGTTCTGCGCCACAAACAACAAAAGTATCAGCTCGGCAACATAAATGTTGAGCAAAATAAACAGAGAAAAGAAGTAGTATTTACTTGGGACGGCCCCGAGGTGGCGAGGGACCATTACTCTCCTGTCCTCACTAAGCGCCGAATTCCCAGTCCCTTGATACACAGAAGAGGTCCTCCTCGGCGTTCTTACTGGAGTCCTCCAAGACCAGGACGAACCCACTTCGGCGTTGCTTCACCCGGAGATAATAATTGTCTCCCCCAGCCTTGCAGATGTCATAGACGTCCTTGATGTCATGAACACCCAGGTTGGTCCCCAAGATCTCGTTCAGTTTTGCCGTGCCCATGATGACTTTGAAGCCATTGGGCATCAGCTGGCACGGGGTAATCGACCAGACGCTAAGGCAAGCCCTAAGCAGGGGGTGCAGAGGAAATCTGACCCCGCCCTCGATCAGGGATATCAGAGGGAACGGCATCCAGCCGCAGGACCAGCCACGCGTGGCATAGTCGATGGGATCCGCCGGCCTGAGGCGAACTCCCTCCGGGATGTTGTAAGTAGCCCTAAACCTAGCTATGCCCTCGTCTGTATCTAACCGAAACCTAGGGGTGCCCATGTCTAAAAGAAGAAGATAGCGGAAAGAAACCCTAAAGGTGGAGAAACCCTAAAAAACCAGACAGGGGCATGAAGTTACTTACAGAAACAAGAGGGCGAGTCAAGAACAGGTCTGGGCACGTCCTACGGTTGTCCTCGCCAGAGAGATCTCGAAGAGCAAAGTAGAAATCGAAGGCAAGGGCAGAGGAGATCAGAAAAAAGAAAGAAAGGAGACGACCCTATTTATAGAAAGAAGAACCTCTTTGGGCGCCACTTTCGAATTCGAAGAGACGGATTTCGCAATCCGCGCCTGTTCCATCAATGAGACAGCACAATCAGTGAAGAAGCTACACGTGTAGCCGTCGGTTCGCTTCCCAGGACGGACAGGACGGAGCATTTATTGCCTCAGAAAAGTTGAAGCGACATCAAGCAATGATCGCTGCATCTCCAGACGGGTTCTCTAGCTTCTGACCCCTAAAGGCTAGGACGCTTAAGAGGTCAAAAGCTAAGGAGAAATTGTGTGGGGAGATTTCCAAAGCTTCAGGATTACGCTAATCACAACCATCAGATGGCACTAAGCCTTCTCACGTGCCATCCGCGTGCCAGCCACGTGGCATCAGACTCACCTCGGCTTCCAGGGCAGAGGCCTCAGCCGAAGTCAGACAAATCCTGGCCGCTAGTGCCGAGCTCGGCTACACAGGTGCCCACCTCGGCTAAAAGTTTGATCTCGGCCAAAGAAGCCGGGACGAAAGCCAAAGCAAGAAAGAATCTCCACTCGCGCCCTTCGCCCTCACGTCATCAGACACGCGGAGGAATAGGGGCGCGAGTCAGTGAGACAGATGTGACATCCAGCCGTCCACAATCTTCACCAGATCACTGACAGGGCGGCATCCAGCGGCTGAAGCCAAATCAGGGCAAGGCCCGAGGGTGGATCCGATGTACCCCTACCGCCAAAGGCGTCCAACACGATCTGGCCCAACATGACGCGCATTTAATGTGATGTGGGCTGATCCGACTGGCATTAAATGCAAAGTGGGCTGGAATGGACCGCATTTATTACTTTGTGGGCTGATGATGACTTCCCTATCAAGTCATGGGACCCACACCAAAATATCATCCAAAGATATCGTCCAGTCGTCTATAAATAGAGCCTCATTTCACATGCAAGGTACGCACAACCCAAACCTGAGAGTCGTTACTCTGCCTCTCTTCTTCCTCCCCTTCCTTTGTTCCAGTTCACTTACTGACTTAGGCATCGGAGAGCCTTGCGCCGCTCAGGCCAGGGTCCTCTGACCGTTTGCTCTTCCCTTTCAAGCTTTCAGGCAGTGGATCATCTTCTTCATTTGGATAAGTCCTCTAAGGCACCCCGATTATTGTGGGTCATAATTTTTCTGCACCTTCAGATGTTATAAAAATAAGAGCGTTTGGCACAACATTCTGGGATCTGTATGTTTTAGACATTTAGAGGCAAGTCCTCTAAAATCCAAATGCTCAAAAAGTGGGCAGCTGAAAAATAAAGCTTTGGTATCTTCTTTGTATAACTCTTTTTTTTTATAGCTCTACTTTTACTGGGTCTATCAGAAAAAAGAGTAGTGATACCAAACATGGCTTAAAGATCCTCAATCAAGCTACTAAAAATAAAAGACCATCACAACCCCTTATATTTTATTCTCTCTTGATTTGATGCTTCACCTCACATCACAATCACTCCTCCATAGGTGCAACTGTAATTCACATCCCCAAAATGCAAAAAGGCGTTTGTACAGTTGATGCACAATATTTTTTCACAAACCTTCATCTTTTATAATGTGGGCCCGTATTTGTAACCCAAACCGTTTAATTTACTTATTAAACTTCCTTGACTAAAAACTTTGACGTTGATTATCTTAAACCTTGATAAGATTTTGAGTAATTTGGGACTTGAGATTGTTAGATCAGATATTTTGGATTTCTGTGGAGCCCCACTTCATGATCCAAACCATTCAATATTCTCATATTAAGAATAGAGTCAACATGTTTAGTTTTCATACCTTAGATCATAATGATTTAAAAAAAAAATCATGAAGAAGTCTAAAAAAATCCAAATTTCATTTGGAATAGTTGGGTCATGGGTGTACTCATTTACTCATGTTTTTTTTTTTTTTTTGAAATTACTGGAAGACAAAAAATGAGACTAAAGCACAAATAAAGACCAAAGAAATGGCAAAAACAACAATCGCCGCTATGACCCTACCATCTCTCTATCTTCACCCAAAACATGAGTTCTCTTCGCATAATCATGAGCCGGCATATTAAAATTCCTAGGAATATGAGAAAAAACTAAGAACTCAAAAGACTTAGCAATAGAAGAAATGTCTAGCGAAATCGGGTCAATAGACTAGTCCTCGCAATAATTGACCGCCGCAACATTTCAAGGGCATCAGACATAATACGGGCTCTTCAAAAGTTCTACATCTTGACCGCAACTAAAGCCGGTAAAATAGCTCTCTCTTCGGCTTTTTTAAGGATGAAGATTGAAGAGACCTTAGGTCCATCCTTTGAGCCTCCATCCACAAGAGCATGCATTAATATATTATATACCAAATCCAAAGTTTGATTTACCATCACTTGCTATAAAAGGATGGTGATTTGATAAACATGGAGTTTAGTTTCACTTCCGTCACAACATATAAATATTAAGCTGAAAGCCTATACAAAATGAACACCTAGGGGAAAAAAAGGCCATATGCCGATAATAAAGAACCATGAGACTAATTTATCTGAGATGCATGTGCCCATAAAAATCCCATGGGCCCTACCCATGTACAAAATTTAGGGCCCACCTGATGATCCAACCTCTTGTCAACAACCATAAGCTCAATCACTTTACATTAAAAAAAATTAGCCGATCCAACAATCTAGTCCATTCGGATGGGTGTGAATCCATGGGATCAATGTAATTCAAGGGGATCCTAGTGTGAAAAAACCCTCGGATTGATCATTAGGTACGCCCCGTGATCAAGTGTGCACCTGGGATGCTCTTTACCCAGACTCAAAACACTCCCAATATCAAAATATTGAAATATCTTAGAAATATCACAATAATATCACCATACATACTTGATACAATATTTTTAAGTTATTTAGACTGAGCTTTCTAACATATTGCCATAAATAAAAATGTCACCAGAAATTGCAAGAAAGAAATATGAGAAAGTAGGATAAATCTATAAAAATAGTTTTTATCGTTATTTTATATTTATTTATTCATTTTCTAAAAAATTTAAAATAATTAATTTCCCATGACATTTTTCCATATATAATAGCCCAGGAGAAACTCAAATTTTAAAAATATCCCAATTATTTTACCTGAAAATGACATATTTATAACAACAAACGATCTTAACCATTGAGGACAAAGACCTAACTCCTAACATTTGCCATCTATTGTGGGTAAGATTAGTTCTCAAATGAGTGAGACAATTTTTACATTCATTATCAATCATGAGACCCACCTGTTTAATGTTTATGGGGTTTTTTCTTTGAAAGATTCCTTTTCTTTTTTTTGAAATATTAAAAAAAAAAACTTGAAAGATTAAAAGAATTTCTTTGAAAGAATAAACTTTTTTCTTGAATGATCACTGTTAGAAAGTCTCCAACAAAAAAAAAAAAAAAAACTACTTTAATTCTCCCAACATTAGTTAAATAATAACTACTTCAATGCTCCCCTGGTGTATCTTTCGGAAGAATCTTGCGTTCCAAAACAAAAACAAGAAAAAAAAAAGGGTTAACTTGTTGAGGATCCGCATGGTGGGTGTGATCCATGCCTTTGACCAGGTTAGCCATGCCAAAAATATTGTAGATGTAACATTCTAACCATTGACACCCACAGTGGTGGCTCCATCAGATCAACGGCCTCAATAAAAAAACTGAAGTCCACATGTGAATCTAATTAGTCCTCTTTAAGAAAAGTTTAAGGAGATTTAACGGGAAAAACCCTCATAAACAGTGTATTATTGTAATTGGCCCCAGTAAAAAAGATCACACTGATTGGGCCCTAAATCCACGTTTTTTTTTTTTTTTTTTTTTGTCTTTTAGCTCAATAGTCGATATCGACTATCCCTGTATCTATACTAAAGACCGAAACCCCTTTATTCCCCATTCGTCTTCTTCATCTTTTCCCCCTTTTCCCCTTTCATCTCTTCCTCTCTCTCTTGTTCTCTCTTGCTCTCTGCAACTAATCTCAAATCACAATCTTTGAGAAGGAGGAAGAAGGAAAGAGAAAGCTGGTGTGTGTGTGAAGATGAGATGCACGGAGATGGAGGTGTGCGTTGGTATGGAGTGCAGTGGGTGGCAAATGGCAGTGCAGGGAGAAATGAGAATAAGAGGGGGAAGGAAGAAAGAAAGAAAGGAACAGGCAAAGACCATATCAGATTTGCAAGCTCAGATCCTCTGAGTTTCTCATCTTCTTCGATCAAATCAGATTTCTCTGGTTCATCTTCTGCGCCGCAATCCAAGACCGAGGAATGGTCTTCTTCTCCGTTCACGGTGGCCGAACCAGTCCTCCATTTCTGGTCGCAACAGCCACACCCTTTTCCAGTCTCCTTCTCCGATCTCGGCGATCGACTTCAGGAACCCAAACCAACATAGACCGATTTCTGCTTATAGAATGATTCATCTTTTATTTGTTCAATATAGGCTGCTTGTGAGGTTGGCTTTCTGTTGTTCAATGAAAATGAAACAGACAACATTCACAATTCGTTCATACTCATCAAAACAGTAATAGGCATTATATTTTTAAGACAGCTTCCAAAATGATTCTCTTAATGTTAATTCAATACAACACTTCTATAGTAAGACATGGAGGGCTTCTCCTGTTGTCCACCATTGGCCAACTTAAACTTGCCCCTGCCCATTCCTAAAATTCTAAAGACAGTTATAGCTCACCATTAAGACAACTTCCAAATAATTTATCCACCTTTTAGCCATTTTCCAGAAGATTTTCCAATATCAATTTGATCAGACAATCTTAGCTAATCACATGAAAAGCTAGTCAATACACTTAAAGAGTATGCATTTTGGAGATATAACCACCAGTGATGTATTTAACAAGATGAATGTTCTGAATGACAAAACATTTAAGTCGCCATGAGTGCATATGATAAAATATCAATGCTTCCAAATAAATTAAATGAAAGTCAAATTGCCTACACAAAATTCAAAGGTATTCTGGTGTTTGACACCGTGTTTTTTAGTTTACTTGTCACTGTAATTGGATTTTGCAACAATTCCGCAGCAAAGATATTTTGGTTTTGCTGTTTTTTATGGTGTTCAATTGAAGTTTAGAGAGAAATGGTGCGGATATGCATATTTGTTATGTTTGTTTATGTGCAATATCTAGATTTAGATGCTTTCTTTAGAAGTGAAAATCTTGGAGCATGTGTTTCTAGTATTGTTTGTGGAATCATAGCTAATCTTACTGATGCTAAGGAAAATGGTGGAGAAGAACAACAAAGCAGAGTCCGACATTGGCCATGCTTCAAGCATATATGATACATTGATACTGGCTCAAGGCAACCACAACATTAAGAAATAGATTAGGATGGACAACACCTTCTTTTATGAGCATACCATAAAGGGGTGTCTAATCTCGCCTTCTCTTGCCTTTTTTTTTTCTTTTTTTCATTTTTGTGTGCTAGATGGGTAAGATGGGCTTAGATTATTAATTGGCCAACTAACACATTTGATATTTTTCAGGTTCATGAAGACATTGTCCATGGAGTTGATCCTAAAGAACACTCATTAACAAAGTTATCGACATCACCTATGATAACAGTTGTCCCCTGACATTGTTGCAGATCAGGTAGTTGAACGCAATGTATATGCATTTTTGCTGGACAGATCCATTTTTATGGCCTATACTGATCAAGGAAGACATTTGTCACACCCCAAAACTGGGACCCTGCAGTGATCTGATCTCGGGGTGCGAAATTTTGGGATTAATTAAAATTTCTGCTTTTCCCAAGATCAGCGTGGATGAGGTCCATACATTTCCACACAATCCGAATGTTTCGCGGAAACTTGTATGACGTTGCGATCCGGAGCCCGTGGCCATCGAATTCCGTGTCGCACTCAACCACTAACATAAGGTCATCAATTAAGTAGACTGGTATAAATCATGAATCATAAAACATTGAGCTGACAGTAACAGGGCATTTTCTTTCCCACATATGTTCAAGTTACAATTTACAAAGTATTTTCATTACAGTTCCAAAGAAAAGGGCTAATAAAAGCCATGCAAACAAAAACTAACTAAATAAATCACTACCCCAAATATGTTACGAACTCCGGTGCCATCTTGACATCTATATGACATCAATGGGCAGCTTCTCGCGTCCAACCGGCGGCTCAACCGCCTCCTCACTCAAGCCACGTAAAAAGGCAAAGGAATCAAGACCTGGCACCAAACAGGAGGGGTCAGACACAAGGTCTGGCAAGCAAATAAATAGGTAACATGATGATAGACATTTATAAAATAATATAAAAATCATTCTTGATACAGTTAAGGTTTGAAACATAAATAAATCAATGGGGTAAAGAAAGCACTTTCTAAATCATTAGCAATATGAAGAAATATGACAAAATGAATAAATCAATGGTAAATAAATAAATAAATAGTAATTGCATAAATCAGTGATGATCAAATAAAACATTAACAATCGATAGATCAATGACGGTCAAATAAATCAATAGCGTTCGATAAAAGCATTGGCAACCACATACGCTAAATTCTCCTATTACCGAAGTAACAAGAGCACTCACTCAGAAACGTACCTCATCACCGAAGTGACAAGAGTACTCGTACCTGTCACCGAAGCAACAAAGGTACTCGTACCTCATTACCGAGGTAACAAGGTACTCGATCAATTCTAATCCATGCAAAATGGAAGAAAAGATCTAACCGTCGCCATGGCCGGAAACGCTCGCTCATAAAGAGCTCCAAACTGCAGTTGGCAAACAATATAAGGATCCCAAGCCGGGTGATCAGCCCGAAGAGGAACCCAAGCCTAGTGGTGCCGAATGAAAACCAAATCAATATAATCAAATCACTTAGATACATTTTCATCGATAAAAGCAACTACTCTGGGCATTTAGCACACTGACAATATCACTCACTCAAATGAGTAGTTTTATCGATGATCAAACGTGGCGAACCACTCAAATGCACTTCAAATCACTTTGTATAAAAGTCATACAATAGATCCTTTTGAAACGTGGGAAAACCTTCTCAAATCAATATTCATTCGATTTGTTGAAAAGATACAAATCTCTGTGGCACTTAAATACATTTCAAATCAATTTGTAGAAAGCATATAAACGATACTTACAAAACGCGGCGAACCACTAGAATACATTTCAAATCAATTAGTAGAAAATCATATGAAATTCCATAACGAATCACTCAAATACATTTCAATATAATTTATAGGAAAATCGTACAATTGATCATTTCAAACGTGGCGAACTACTCAATTACATTTCAATACAATTTGTAGAAAGCATACGAATCTCGATCTTGAAATGAAGAGATATTATTCTCAATCGTGGTGAACCACTCAATTCTATGTCAAAACAATTTGTAGAAAATATACAAATTTCCTTAACTTGGAATGTAATAGTGTATGGTGATTCAATGGCTTACCAAGGGATGTCTCAATGCACACTTAGTCCCTAAAGGTTTATTTTACCAATGAAAATCCACAACACTTAAGGTCATAAAGTGTGCCTTAAGACTCGTAGAGATTCCCGGGTAAATCTCATATCAAATCTTTCTCTCATTTTTCCCATTCAATTAATACACTTCAAGCATTGCGTTTCATTGAAATAGTTCATGGGCTTTCAAGCATTTATAAAAGATCAATGGGCCTAAAAATTCAAAGAAGAAAGAGGGATGAAATGGACCTTAAACAGGCCTAAAAGAGTTCATGAGAAAACCTCATAACAGGCTCACAAAAGGGCCCAGAACTGGGCCCAGGTCCGCTCGAGCGGACCCCATCCAGAACCTGGGCCGCTCGAGCAGACCCAGTTCTGATGGGTCCGTTCAAGTGCATGATTTGCATTCTTTTGCCATTTTCTGTGATTTTTTATCCTCCTTTTCTTCTACAACAATTTCCATACTATTTGGGCCTCCCATTGCCATGACAAAACTCCATTAAAAAATATATACACTAATCCTCCCATTTAATTCCAATCAATCATATAAAGACAAGCTTTTCTTCATTCAACAAGATAAGGGTATAATGGTTCGGTTAACCGGTTATTTTGGAAAAACCATTAACCGAACCGTAACCGCGGTTTTTGGATTTCATTAACTGTAACCGTAACCATGAAGACAAAAACCGAAGCGCGGTTAACCGTATTATACGGTTCAGTTACGGTTAATAACCATGGAACAATTCCTCATGCAGGCTACTTTGCACTATTCCTGACTACCAATTCTCAAAGGTTGTGGCTGAGCTTTCCCAAAACTCACCTTGGATAGTTTCACAAACACATCATCTCCATCATCCACAGATCTGTTCTCACCACATCTCAACTTGATTTTTCTCTTGCATCCAACTGACCAAATACCCACAGCCCAATCTCTCACAGAAGCCGGTTCAAACCCTTCCAAACACTTACATGTAGGAAAAGCACTTTCACTACAGATGCCAAAATCCCCACATAAAGAAGAAATATTGCATCCTCTTTTGGGTTGCTCCCAGTATATAATCCACATTTGTCTACTCACGGACCAACTAAATCGATTCATCTGCCCCGTCATACTTATCACTAGTCTTGTAATAAGAGAGTTGTTATTAGCAGTGTAACTGAAAGAAGCCACCTTTTCATCTGAAGGAGAGCTGAAATTCAATATATAAGAGGAAGACAAATCAGGGGCCGTAGTGAAGATTTGCCCACTTCTAGCACGGCTCTTCCATTGGGAGATTCCATTTTTCCAGATGTTGATGTTGTCATTTGTATCCACCCCAAAAGAATATTCCCCAGGAGCAGGGTCCTCTGCACTTCTCCATGATGTAAGAACATGGTTCTCTCCAGTACTCTTATTCAACACTAGTTTCATGTAGGGAAGAAGGCTATCAATTGGGTAATCAAAGCTTTGCCACAAGATTTCTCCTTTCGTTGCCATCTGGGTTTGTTTCTCCAAATACAAGGTTTTATGTATCAAGAATCTTAGCACTAGGGTTTTTCAAGGAAGACCCATTTGCCAGGAGGTAAGAGCTGCCTCTAGAACTATCCTGGATCTTGACAGGGGTTTCCTTTTGTTATAATAACTTAAGAAATATTTCATTCAGCCCCTTATTTTTTTCTTTTATTTGTATAATGGTACAATTAACCGTGTATGGTTAACCAAACCGTATTTTACAGTTCGGTTCGGTTAACCGCATTGAGTTATTGTAGAAAACCGTAACCAAACCGAACCGTGCGGTCTTTGGATTTCATTAACCGTAACCGAACCGTGAAACACGGTTATTAACCGCGGTTCGGTTCGGTTAGACGGTTTCTCGATTTTTTTTACACCCTTACAACAAGATATTAAAAATTGGAGGTATAAAGAATTGAACCAATGAAATCAATGGAAGAGTAAAGACTTAGATTGTAACAAAAATCCAAATCTTAAGTGAAGTATACATAAACATTGTTCAAATCATTAGAAGACTAAATCCATAAAAAGGAGAACAAGAAGTAGAATGAAAATAACATAAAAATCATTCATATTATACACAAGCATCAAATTAGCTGAACATTCACTTGCCTTGGGTCAAGAAGAGATGCAAATCACTCTAAGATAACCTTAATTAAGTCTCTAGCTCCAAATCCACAAAACCCCCAAAATAACCCAAGAGAAAGCCCTAGAAATCAATCATTTGTAAATGTCTCATTTTGCATGTATGATAAAAACATTCTAAATGGTTTGAAGAACCAAGATTTGAATAAGAGAATCCATGGCTAACCTTTTTACAGCTCAAAGGAAGAAGAAGAGCTTGATGAAGAGGTTTATCTTTGTTCAAATCTCTTGAAATGGCATCCTAAGAAAGCTTTAGAGATGGGGAAGAAGGTTTTGAGATCAATCTTTCACTTTGCACACAAGATTTGCCTTTTCAAGAGGTGAGAAGATGAAGAAGAAGAGAAACCCTCTTGCAAATGAATAGTTGCAGAAGATGGGAAAGAGAGAGGACTATTCCCCTTTTTATAAAGTGGGCAAGTGGGTCTCAATGGGCCCCAAAGTTCAAGTGACTAAAAAGGGCATTTGCGGGTCCCGAACGAAAACGATGAAGAAGACAAAGTTGATCAACGAAAAATCTATTTTCTAAAAGTATATTTTTGCCAATTTCTAAAATTTTCAAAATTTATGAACAGATTTAGTGAAAATGTCATTCTTGCCATTTTCTCGAAAAATGCAATTTCTGAGCATTAATCAAAATGGTCAAAACATGAAAGTTGTTAAAAATAATAAAATGAATCAAAATAAATAGAATTTGGGATTTTTAGAAATCAAGAGTAATTTCTCTCAAACATACATTTTACAAAGCCGGGTCAAACTAAATTCAACGGTCTTCAAAACTCTCCAAGGTTATGAAAAATCTAGTCAAACTCAAAAACAAAGTCAAACCAACTCTAATCTCGCTTAAAAAGTTAAACCATGATTAAAACAATACTAAACAAAAGAATTGGGGGTCGGGGTCTTACATCCTCCCCCCCCCCCCCCCCCCCCCTTAGAACCCATTTGGTCCTCCAAATAGTCTAAACCAAATCAAAATAAAAAACCCAAAAGACAAAAGAAAACACTGACACCCTACGCTGAACCACGGCAACTGAGATATCCCCTCATTAAACTTGGCGATGAGATGCTTCTGCAAACAACATATCTGATCTGGTTAAAGGCTCCACACTATCACACGCATCCGCTCAACAACATACTCCTCTGACCAAACTGATGTTTAAAATTTCTTCCAGTCACCATTCGATGGTCACCTGGCGTCCTTACACTGGATCATTTCTTTTAGTTACCTTGTCAGTCACTGTCGGTTCAAGAAACTACAAGTTCTATCTCCTTTTGTTATCCTAGAATTATGTGCCTTAAGTCTTACCGTACTGTACATGATGATTCTGACACTTCCATAAAGATGTGGTCGTAGACATGCTTTCACTGAAATAATCTCCATCCCTAAAGATTCTAGAATTCCATATGCTTGCTCTTATTATGCTTCTCGGATCCTGTTTCAACCCTTACATTCAGTTTAGTCTTTGAAGAATTGGCGAAGCTGAAATACTACCACGTACCAGTCTCTTCCATTTTCAATCATTGTCATTCAAATTCTCGAAACAATGCTACCACCCCTATTAAAGCTCTTAAAACAAAAGTCTCATGTCAACGCATTATCTTCTAAGTGAGTAACTTAGCAACCCGCTGGTTCCTCGCCTGCATCATCTGTCTTCTCCCGTGAGTAATAGACTGATCGAGTCAAATGGTTGTACAGTCTTCCTGACACATCACCAATCCTACCCTGCTCTAAAATTTACAGACTCCAAAAATTCTATAAGTATCCTGTCTCTGACTTGGTCTGCTATAACTTAGATACTACATTGCTATAAACCAGATGTTAGACTACCATAACCTGCTGAGCTGTTCTGTGTGTGTCAACACTTCGCACGGTTTGCCTCTTTCAGATTTCACTCTTCAAATTTCTACTCTCTAAATCTCTTACCCTTGATATGTAAGACAAATCTTTAAAAACCCAATATGTGTTTAAAATTCTAAAGTCCAATTCTTTGTCCACCGTACTCCGAAATCCATGCTCGCTCTGATCCTATCTGCTTACTGTCCTTGATCCCCTGCCTGAAAGTGTGTTATTAACAAAAATATCTGTCAACCTGGTGCCATTCCGTGAAAAGCTGAAACTTTCAATCCAAGCTTCAAAACAACTCCACCACTCCTTGCTTGACTAGAAATTTCACAATCCAGAATATGCTCAATCTTCTGCTTTTGTCTCATACTCTACCTTTCCTGCAAGAACGATATTCTCTTCTACATCCGAAAGTCTCGTCGTGAATCATATTCACTGTCTCATAAATCTGAATTTGTTTCCAACTTTCTTCCATGCAACTAATATACCTCCATCCATAGAGTAGAGAAAACCATAACGAACTTGTGACACTTCTTCAGCTTGTATCTGTACACTGTCCAATCCAATAACCCGTAAATTGATAAAATCCACAAAATCTCTTTTATCATGCTATCAAGTTAGGCTCTTTTCTGCATAGTACCCTTTCTTCTGCCGCTGAAAATTATCTTGAATGCATCTAATCATCCACTTGACATTTCTTCTGAGTCAATTGCACCGGTTTAGTTGCAAGTCATGAAAATTCTCAACCAAAACCATGACAAAAGCTCTTTGAATCCGGAAATCTCTTAGCCTCCGGCACCAACTTCTAACCTAACTAACTTAAAATCACCTCATCCTTCATAAGATCAACATCCAATACAGCTTCTGCTGTCCTTCATCTCTGAAAAATGGTCCATGTTCACTCCAAAAATCCACACTTACTTACCTTGGTAGACTGCATGACGATCTTTAATTAGCTGAAAGGGGGTCTTTAAATACTGCTCATGTTCTTCTCGAACAACCACATGCATACTTCTTCTATCACTGACCACATTGGTGATGCTGAAAGGCTGAAAGTCTGTAGAAGTCTTCCGAAGATAACATGTTAGGCCCACGAGGTTCTCAGTCTCCGGTACAAACAAAAGCAAAAGACACTAAATGTGGGTATGGAGACTTTAAATTCTCCCCCATAAAAGAGGAAATTTGGTCATCCAAATTCCCTAACAACAAGAACAAAAGAAAAGACAGGCGGAGAGTCTCTGACAAAAAGAAAAGCGAACTCAAATTCAAAGAAACAAAAACAAGGGAAAACAAATCTATAAAATTTAACGAGTCTTCACCACACGTCCTAATGTCTCTAGAGTATTTTATTTCCTAGAAACTGACCAGCTCTGATACCAATCCGTCACACCCCAAAACCGGGATGCTGCAGTGATATGATCTCGGGGTGCGAAATTTTGGAAATAATTAAAATTTCTTCTTTTCCCAAGATCCGCGTGGATGAGGTTCACACATTTCCACACAATCCGAATGTTTCGTGGAAGCTTGTATGGCGTTGCGATCTGGAGCCCGTGGCCATCAAATTCCATGTCGCACTACGCAGACTGGTATAAATCATGAATCATAAAACATTGAGCTGACAGTAACCAGGCATTTCCTTTCCCACATATGTTCAAGTTACAATTTACATAGTATTTTCATTACAGTTCCAAAGAAAAGGGCTAATAAAAGCCATGCAAACAAAAACTAACTAAATAAATCACTGCCTCAAATATGTTACGAACTCCGGTGCCATCTTGAAATCTATATGACATCAATGGGCAGCTTCTCGCGTCCAACCAGCGGCTCAACCGCCTCCTCACTCAAGCCACGTAAAAAGGCAAAGGAATCAAGACCTGGCACCAAACAGGAGGTGCCAGACACAACGGTCTAGCAAGCAAATAAACAGGTAACATGATGATAGACATTTATAAAATAATATAAAAATCATTCTTGATATAGTTAAGGTTTGAAACATAAATAAATCAATGGGGTAAAGAAAGCACTTTCTAAATCATTAGCAATATGAAGAAATATGACAAAATGAATAAATCAATGGTAAATAAATAAATAAATAAATAATAATTGCATAAATCAGTGATGATCGAATAAAACATTAACAATCGATAGATCAATGACAATCAAATAAATCAATAGCATTCGATAAAAGCATTGGCAACCACATACGCTAAATTCTCCTATTACCAAAGTAACAAGAGCACTCACTCAGAAATGTACCTCATCACCGAAGTGACAAGAGTACTCGTACCTGTCACCGAAGCAACAAAGGTACTCGTACCTCATTACCGAGGTAACAAGGTACTCGATCAATTCTAATCATGCAAAATGGAAGAAAAGATCTAACCGTCGCCATGGCCGGAAACGCTCGCTCATAAAGAGCTCCAAACTGCAGTTGGCAAACAATATAAGGATCCCAAGCCGGGTGATCAGCCCGAAGAGGAACCCAAGCCTAGTGGTGCCGAATGAAAACCAAATCAATATAATCAAATCACTTAGATACATTTTCATCGATAAAAGCAACTACTCTGGGCATTTAGCACACTGACAATATCACTCACTCAAATGAGTAGTTTTATCGATGATCAAACGTGGCGAACCACTCAAATGCACTTCAAATCACTTTGTATAAAAGTCATACAATAGATCCTTTTGAAACGTGGGAAAACCTTCTCAAATCAATATTCATTCGATTTGTTGAAAAGATACAAATCTCTGTGGCACTTAAATACATTTCAAATCAATTTGTAGAAAGCATATAAACGATACTTACAAAACGCGGCGAACCACTAGAATACATTTCAAATCAATTAGTAGAAAATCATATGAAATTCCATAACGAATCACTCAAATACATTTCAATATAATTTATAGGAAAATCGTACAATTGATCCTTTCAAACGTGGCGAACTACTCAATTACATTTCAATACAATTTGTAGAAAGCATACGAATCTCGATCTTGAAATGAAGAGATATTATTCTCAATCGTGGTGAACCACTCAATTCTATGTCAAAACAATTTGTAGAAAATATACAAATTTCCTTAACTTGGAATGTAATAGTGTATGGTGATTCAATGGCTTACCAAGGGATGTCTCAATGCACACTTAGTCCCTAAAGGTTTATTTATAAAAAATAGGTTTGGTACCAATGAAAATCCACAACACTTAAGGTCATAAAGTGTGCCTTAAGACTCATAGAGATTCCCGGGTAAATCTCATATCAAATCTTTCTCTCATTTTTCCCATTCAATTAATACACTTCAAGCATTGGATTTCATTGAAATAGTTCATTGGCTTTCAAGCATTTATAAAAGATCAATGGGCCTAAAAATTCAAAGAAGAAAGAGGGATGAAATGGACCTTAAACAGGCCTAAAAAATTTTATGAGAAAACCTCATAACAGGCCCACAAAAGGGCACAGAATTGGGCCCAGGTCCGCTCGAGTGGACCCCATCCAGAACGAGCGGCCCACTAGGTCGCTCGAGCGGACCCAGTTCTGATGGGTCCGTTCAAGTGCACGATTTGCGTTCTTTTGCCATTTTCTGTGATTTTTCATCTCCTTTTCTTCTACAACAATTTCCATACTATTTGGGCCTCCCATTGCCAAGACAAAACTCCATTAAATCATATATACACTAATCCTCCCAATTAATTCCAATCAATCATATAAAGACAAGCTTTTCTTCATTTAACGAGATATTAAAAATTGGAGGTATAAAGAATTGAACCAATGAAATCAATGGAAGAGTAAAGACTTAGATTGTAACAAAAATCCAAATCTTAAGTGAAGTATACATAAACATTGTTCAAATCATTAGAAGACTAAATCCATAAAAAGGAGAACAAGAAGTAGAATGAAAATAACATAAAAATCATTCATATTATACACAAGCATCAAATTAGCTGAACATTCACTTGCCTTGGGTCAAGAAGAGATGCAAATCACTCTAAGATGACCTCAATTAAGTCTCTAGCTCCAGATCCACAAAACCCCCAAAATAACCCAAGAGAAAGCCCTAGAAATCAATCATTTGTATATGTCTCCTTTTGCATGTATGATAAAAACATTCTAAATGGTTCGAAGAACCAAGATTTGAATAAGAGAATCCATGGCTAACCTTTTTACAGCTCAAAGGAAGAAGAAGAGCTTGAAGAAGAGGTTTATCTTTGTTCAAATCTCTTGAAATGGCATCCTAGGAAAGCTTTAGAGATGGGGAAGAAGGTTTTGAGATCAATCTTTCACTTTGCACACAAGATTTGGCTTTTCAAGAGGTGAGAAGATGAAGAAGAAGAGAAACCCTCTTGCAAATGAATAGTTGCAAGAAAAAGAAGATGGGAAAGAGAGAGGACTATTCCCCTTTTTATAAAGTGGGCAAGTGGGTCTCAATGGGCCCCAAAGTTCAAGTGGCTAAAAAGGGCATTTGCGGGTCCCGAACGAAAACGACGAAGAAGACAAAGTTGATCAACGAAAAATCTATTTTCTAAAAAGTATATTTTTGCCAATTTCTGAAATTTTCAAAATTTATGGACAGATTTAGTGAAAATGTCATTCTTGCCATTTTCTCGAAAAATGCGATTTCTGAGCATTAATCAAAATGGTCAAAATATGAAAGTTGTTAAAAATAATAAAATGAATCAAAATAAATAGAATTTGGGATTTTTAGAAATCAAGAGTAATTTTCTCTCAAAAATACATATTACAAAGCTGGGTCAAACTAAATTCAACGGTCTTCAAAACTCTCCAAGGTTATGAAAAATCTAGTCAAACTCAAAAACAAAGTCAAACCAACTCTAATCTCGCTTAAAAAGTTAAACCACGATTAAAACAACACTAAACAAAAGAATTGGGGGTAGGGGTCTTACAACATTCCTCATCAAGACAATGGTAATGACCGTGGAGTATTCGCTGTTGCATTCGCGGAGCATTGTGTTCACCGCCGTCCCTTCACATTTACACAATCTGACATCCATGACATTGATCACCCTGTTATTAGCTGGTTAAGAGGTGTAAGCAAGGAAGTGTTTGGGCAGTAGACGTAGAGGCCTTGTGAGCATGAAGACTTCTGTTTTGTTTTTTTCCTCTCCTTTCTGTTTTGTTTTTTTCCTCTCCTTTGTGAAAGAAAACTCTTGTGCAGTGTAGTTGGGGAACTTGTAAAGGTTTTTTGGGAAGTTGTCTTTGATATATGTTATCACTGGTGTCTTGTAAAGGTTATTTATTAAGAATGTATATATGTTGATGGGTTTGTTATTAGTTGTGGAATTGTATATGTTATCACAAGTAATAAACATACTTTTCCCTTTTGTAAGGATCGCCCATCTTTTTGGGGTTATATGTTGTTGAGAACTTATCTATGATAATAAAATGGTTGTTTGTTTTGTCCCGTTATTGATGTTTTTATTTTTCCCACTTTTATTATTGAAAATGATTAGCTAACCTCATCTAGAGCTACACTTAGTAAGTTATAGTATTATAACATAGTCGATATCAACTATAACTGTGTTTTTTATGTTTCAGCTAGATAGTCGATATCGACCATGACAATAATCGATATCGACTATGACTGTGTTTTTTATGTTTCAGCTAAACAGTCGATATCGAACATGACAATAGTCGATATCGACTATGACTGTGTTTTTTATGTTTCAACTAAATAGTCGATATCGACTATGACTGTATTTTTTAGGCTTCAGTTAAATTGTCGATATCGACTATTGGTCATGTTAAACAAACTAGACAATAGTACATTTCATTGCACTGAACATTGATCTAAATATATTGGTACATTCCATTCACATATTCAATTAACAATCATACATTAACAAACCATTTAATTTCAAATAATGGTACTTGAAGTTCCACAACATAAATCCAACTGCCCAAAACCATAGAAGTTCCACAAACCACTGCCCACAAGTTCCACAATTTCAATTACGAAGTAAAGAAAGTAAGTATCTATGTTTGGCCTCTCCGTCTACTGCCCAAAAAACCTTCCCAAAACTTCCACTAACCAGCTAAGAAAATTACATCAACCTGTATAGAGAAAAGGCCAGAAGCAAACATATAAGAGTGACCGAATCAAGTTCTTCTACTACTCCTCGCATTAAATAAAATATAGCTAGAGCTTCATCTACGAGCCCATGATGTACATAACCCATCATAATTGATGTCCAGGACACTAAGTCTTTATTTATTGAACACCTCCTTTGCATTATCAATTTTGTTGCACTTCACATACATGTTTAGAATCTGATTTACAACCTCTCCATGTCTCAATATGTAACCATGGATACACCTGCCCTTTCTTATGTCTGTTAGATCAGCAGCCGCAAAAAGCATGCAAAGCATTGTTACAGGGTTTGGTCTTATACCAGCTTCAACCAGCCCACCAAATATTTCAAAAGCCTCGTTAACTAATCCATGTGGGGAGCATCGCATTTCATATACATGTCGATGAGGCTTGTCTCAAGAATTTCATCATCATGGTCACAGCCTCTTCGAATTGCATGCACATGAATGGATTTACCTTCTGGTAGTGCTTCTAACTGTGATGCCGCTTGGAGCAAGCTCACTAGAGTCACCCGATTAGGATCAACACCCTTTTTTTGCATGGCACACGTAATTCAAAAGGCCTCCATAGCACTACAATATGATAATTGTGAATAGCTAGTAACCATGGATGTGTAAGCAACAACATCCCTATCAGTCATTTCATCAAACACACGCCGTGCATACTCAATGCAGACCGCATATTTGGAGTACAACCCCACAAGAGATGAACCCACGAACCGATCAACATTTAGCATTAGGGTTGACACAATCCCCATGAATCGCTCTTCCAAATTCCACAATCTGGAGTTCAATACAGCTCTTCAGAGCAAAGTTAATCGCCGAACTGTCTACTCCAATTCCTCGCTCTTTCAAAGTCGAATAAAGTCGTAGAACCTCAAAGAAATATCCAGCTCTAAAATATGCGATAATGGCCGAATTCCAAAGGGAGAGATCCCGGTTGATAATTTCATCAAACACCCATTTTGCATCTGCTAAGCTACCAAAACTAGCTGATGGACCGCGCTCCTGCCTGGTCCTACCGAGGTCGGCGGACGTGGGAGTCCATTGGGTCCGACCCTTTCATAACCGGGGGCAGAGGCGTGCATCAACATTTCTTTTGTGTGGGTGTGCCAGATTTTCTATTTTTACTTGGAATTGCAAGTGGTGATCCGGAGATCAACCTTCGCAAGTAAAAAAGAAATCAACTTCTTTCAAGTTTTCCATTGCACATATATTTAAGAAAAGAGACATTTTCTTGATTTGCCGTGAAAGGCGATTTTTTTTTTGCATTTATAGCCGATTTTGGCGTTTATAGCCGATTTTTGGCGTTTATAGCCGATTTTGGCGTTTATAGCCGATTTACAATCCTTATCAATAATGAAAGACAAGAGTTGTGATTTTTGTCTCTTTTAAAAAAATACAAACTACAATGAAAAGCAAGAAAAGGAGGATCTAACTTCTCAGGAGATTGTGGGGGACCCGTTCAGATTGACGGTCGTAAGCCATATGTGGACTTCGCCATCATCCATGCAGATGAGAACAGAGGATGCTATTGATTCGCTTGGCTTGGCTATAACCTCAGGTTTTTAGAGGACAAAGACTAAAAGGAGGTCCTATGTCCAATAAAAAGCCAAGTAGACGGGCTGAAAAGCCACGTCTAAGCCATTGGAGGCAGAAGGAGAAGGCAAGGACCTTGGGGGGGGGGGGGGGGTACCCCCCAAGGGACTTTTGTCACCTTGTAGCGGTGGTCGGTGTAGAACTTCCACAGAGTTTTCTCTCTTTCCTTCTCTGAATTTCAGTGCTTTGTCCGTGTCTCTGTCTCCTTTCTTCTTGGAGAGCTCTCCTATTTATAGGCTTTTAGGTAGCCATTTAGGTAGGCTTTTAGGTAGCCATATAGGAGGGTTTATGAGCCTTAATTGTCATAAAGCTACATAAAGGGAGGAGTTGCAAGATTGAATTCTTTATTTTGTAACTCCTTTTTCTTGGCTTCAGATTGGCCGGAGGAAATTGAGGGCATTCAATCGCCTTTAATCGCCATGATGGGAGGAGTTTCATGAGTTAAATGCCATGAATCTCTTGACTTGTAACTCCCGGATGCTTGCTTCTGATTGGTCCGTCCAAAGAAATGGATTAATGATTGTAATAAAGCTAGTCAATTAATCGCATTAAGTGGTCGCCGAGCAGTTGAAGAGTCGCGGGCCGTGCCGCGTCTTTTGGGATTCTTCTGGCGATGATCATCGATGGATCTTCATGTAGATCGACATCGGATGACCATGTAACTTCAGGTGTTGGTTGCCAACAGCGGGTCGGTGCCATCTGTCCTGTCGATTTCTCGATCAGTCGGGTAGAAAGCACACTTTTTTTGCGTCCGTTTTTACTGTTTTTTCGATTCTTTTTTCTTCTGTATTTTTCCTTGACACTTTTGATCATTTATTGGCCTGATTTCCCTGTAGAAAACCTGATGAGAATCCTTGCATTAAATATTGCAAAGTTTCCAAATTTCTGAGAAAGCCGAAGACTTTGTTGCGCAGAGCTGCCGATTTTCCGTCAGAAGCTGAAACTAGGGCCAACGATGTCGGAATAACCTGAAATTTGGGGTGAAGCCTGCTGAGCAATAAATAAGACCAACCATAGGCTTTTGTTTGAGTTTTGAAGTCATTTGGGGTCCTATCACCAGTAGACTTCCTTTTGTCGCGATGAAGATGTCGCGGCTTGATGTGCGGTCAACCGATGTTCGTTTGACTTGAAATTTGACAGGGAACCTATTGGAGTCATTTTAAGATGATCCATAGGCTCTGTCTTGGAAACCATGGTCTCGGGGAGCTTCGCCACCGAGAGGCCTGATTTGGCTTCCGAGCATCAAAGTTGTTAGATATCGCGATCACTGAGAGGGGGGGTGAATGAGTGATTCCTTAAAAACAGGTCCAATTTAACAACAAAAGCAAATCAAATCACACAAGGACACCAGATTTAACGTGGTTCACCGAAAGGCTACGTCCACGGTTCAAAGACTGTCCGAACACCGATCCGGAGCAGGTCTGAATCTATTTAGTCACACCAACGACAAAGAGCACCAACCCTTAAGTTTCAGATAGCACCAACTATCTAGGAAGTACCTACTCCCTTTACAATTTATCTGCACCAACAGATAGGATCACCAAACCCCTAACACCAAGCACCAACTTGATGTTCTACAGAATTAAAGTAGACAACTTTTTCTACAGCCCTTCCCCTCTATAATCTCTCTCTCTCAATCCCTTACAAATTGAAAATTAAAGCATAAATAGAGAGACACTTATCTTATGGACGAATCACAATCTTCATGAGCGCATTCTCGTCCACACTTGCTGTAGAAACGTGCAACACAACTGCACACAGCAACTGCTTCTTCTCCAATCACTCTTCTCTCCAAAACTCTTTCTTTTTGTTCTCTCTTCTCTTCTGTGTACTTGAAAACGAACCAATCAAGCCTTTATATAGGTTATGGTAACCCTTAAGAGTGTTCAAATTAGGCTAGAATTCGTTTAGAAAGAGTCCCAAACGAAATACAAAAGATTCCTGAATTTTCGTGCACAACTTCTAATTTCTGCGCAATTCTGGTTCCCGTGCTCGGTCGACATCATGGTGTCTTCGGTCGACCGGCGACACACTGTGGAAGCAGATAACTGTCGTGCTCGGTCGACCGCATGGGGTCCCCGGTCGACCGGCTACACACTGTGGCAACAATTAACTGGGAGCTAACCTGGACTGTTTTCTGCAGGTTTCTCTTGCCCGGTCGACCGCATGAGGTGCCCGGTCGACCTGCCACTCTGCTTCAGGACAACTAATTTCCTGTACTGTGTCAGTCTGTTTTGTCTTTGAAGCTCTATCAATACCACACAATCAACACAACACTTGTGACATTGTGTTGACAATAATTCCAACATAAATGATTACTTGAGATACTAAACACTTCAATGCTTCATTAAACTTCTCAAGTCATCTCAAATTCCAACAATCTCCCCCTTTGGAATTGTTGGCAACACTTGGAACTTCAACACTTGGAACACTTCCCTGTCTTCAAAAAAACAGAATCAAGATCTTCACATCCACAATCTTTCACATCCACAATCTTGATACCACTCTCCCCCAAGCTATCATAGCATAACTTCTTCTAGCATAGCTTTCTCCTAGCATTACATTCTTTTCTCCCCCTTTGACAACAAGTCCAAAGGGACCAACGAAGGAGCGAATAGTATATTCAAGGAATACAGTGCTCCCCCTTTCAAGCACATCTCCTAAGGATTAGGAGAGTGAGTAACTCCTAATTTTTTTCGGAGATACTCGAAGACTTCCTTTGGCAGAGGTTTTGTGAAGATATCAGCAACTTGCTCAGTAGTTGGAACATATTCCAACTTTACCTCACCGTCTGCAACCTTTTCCTTGAGAAAGTGATAGCGGATTGCGACATGCTTCGTTCTAGAATGCTGAACAGGATTCTTAGAGATGTGAATTGCACTTGTGTTGTCACAGAGGATCGGCGTAGGATCCATTGTCGGAACTCCTAGATCAGAAAGCATTTGCCGCATCCATAACACTTGCGTACAACAAGTTGCCGCTGCAATATATTCCGCTTCCGCTGTAGAAAGGGATACTGAATCTTGTTTCTTACTGTGCCATGCCACCAACCTTTCACCGAGATAGAATGCACCACCGCTTGTACTCTTGCGATCATCTATACATCCAGCCCAATCGGCGTCAGAGTATGCAACAAGAGTGAAGGATTTGCCTTTAGGATACCAAATACCAAGCTCCATGGTACCTTTTAGATATCGAAATATCCTTTTTACTGCTGTAAGGTGCGTCTCAGTTGGTGATGCTTGAAATCGAGCCACCATACATACTGCTTGCAGAAGATCCGGTCTTGTAGCAGTCAAATAAAGCAAGCTTCCTATCATAGAACGATAAGTGGTGTGATCAACGTACGAACCCTTATCATCTTTGCTTAGCTTTGTGTTCGTTGTCATTGGTGTGCTCACTGGCTTGCTGTCTTCCATGTTAAAACGCTTCAGCATTTCCTTGATGTATTTCATCTGTGATATGAAGATACCATTTTTCAGCTGCTGAACTTGTAAACCAAGGAAGAACTTTAGTTCTCCAAGCATTGACATCTCAAATTCTTTCTTCATCTCTTCAGCAAAATTCCTGCACATTTCTTCATCATTACCACCAAAGATTATGTCATCGACATAAACAATGACAACCAGCTGTTTGCTCAACTCTGTTTTGACATAAAGATTGCTCTCAACTAGTCCTTTTCCAAAGCCGATCTTGCGGAGATAGAGGTCCAGCCTTGCATACCACGCCCTTGGCGCTTGTTTCAGCCCATAAAGAGCCTTTTTCAACTTGCACACTAGGTCTGAATTTTTGCTAATAAGAAAACCATCAGGTTGCTCAATGTAGACCTCTTCTTCAAGTAATCCATTCAAGAAGGCTGACTTTACATCCATCTGAAATACCTTGAAGGTTTTGTATGCAGCCAATGCAAGAAACATACGAATGGCTTCCAGACGAGCCACCGGTGCAAAGGTCTCTTCAAAATCTATGCCTTCAACTTGAGCATAGCCTTTACAAACCAACCTTGCTTTGTTTCGTATGACCTAACCATTTTCATTCAGCTTATTCCGAAAGACCCATTTAGTACCAATAACATTCTTATCGGTAGGTCTAGAAACTAGTTCCCATGTGGAGTTCTTCTCAATTTGCTCCAACTCCTCATGCATAGCTTTCAACCAACTTTCATCGAGACTGGCTTCAGCCACAGTCTTGGGTTCAATGGTGGACACAAGTGAGTAATTGCTAACTACACTTTGTCTTGTTTTAACACCAGCCTCAGGATCTCCAATGATTTGATCCTTAGGGTGTTGCTCTACCCAAGTGCTTTTCTTTCTAGGTGTAGCATCCTCTGAGTCATCCTTTGATTTCTCAGAATCATTAGGTTTAGCCACTTCATCATCAATCTCACTTGAGTCCTCATAAACTGGACTGTCATGATGAGTTACATTCTTTGATTCACGGTTTTCATCAATTCTAACATCGGCACTTTCTATGATTTTTCTGGTCCTTTTGTTAAGACATCTGTAAGCCTTACTAGAGGAGGAGTAACACAGAAATGTACCTTCATCAGCTCTTTCATCAAATTTGCCCGGATTTTGTTCAAGACGCTTGATGTAACACTTGCTACCGAAGACTCTGAAGTGCTTGACTGTTGCTTTTCTCCCAAACCATAGCTCATAAGGAGTTTTGTCTTCATGTGGCCTGATCAAGCATCGATTCTGAATGTATACAGCCGTATGGATTGCCTCATTCCAGTATTTGTCAGCTAGCTTGCTCTCAGTTAGCATTGTGCGAGCCATCTCTTGCACGGTGCGATTTTTCCGTTCCACAACTCCATTTTGCTGTGGAGTTCTAGGGGCTGAATATTGTCTTTGAATGCCATGGTGCTCACAATAGTTAGTGAACTCTTCAGATGTGAATTCACCTCCTCGATCAGACCTTAAAATCTTGATATGTTTTCCAAGCATATTTTCAACTTGTGCTTTAAACACTTTAAAATGATCAAGTGCTTGATGTTTATGCTTAAGAAACAATACCCATGTCATACGAGTATAATCATCAATGCATAACATAAAATACTTATCTCCATTGGTGCTTTGAGTTCGCATCGGTCCACAGAGATCAGTGTGCACTAGCTCAAGAGGTTTCTTTGAATGATGCTCCTTTGACTTGAACATTACCCTCGTTTGCTTTCCCTTTTGGCAAGAATCGCAAATGGGGTTGGAAGGCTTTTCAACTGTAGACATACCTCTGACAGCCTTTGAATTGCAAATCTTTGACATGTTATCAAAGTTTAGATGCCCAAGGCGTTTGTGCCACAACCAACTTTCCTCTGTCCGACTCATCAAGCAAGTCTTTTCAGCTCCATCTGACAATGTATAGAGATTTCCAGCAGTCCTAGATCCAGTAGCCACTGTTTTGCCGTTGCTACTCTTCTTGATAGCAAACCCATTCTTAGTGAAGACAACTTCGTGGCCTTTGTCACAGATCTGGCTCACACTAAGCAAGTTGTGTCTTAGTCCTGACACATATAAGACCTCGTCTGATCTGATCTTGTTTGCCTTTAGCTGAACAACACTTTTTCCGCAGATTTTGGCACCATCATTGTTACCAAACTTCACTGATCCGCCTTCATAGTGCTGTAATTTGACGAATTTTTCTTTATCACCTGTCGTATGGCTTGAACAGCCACTATCAAGGACCCATGGTGCTGCCTTCTTTTGTGCATTGAATGCCGTTTGCACAATGAGAGATTCCTTGGAATTATCTTCCCTTTTCTTTGCCCTCCATGCCTTAACTAACTTGGGTTTCTTTTCAACCTGAAATTGGTTAGCTATAGGCAACCTACAATCCCTAGCCAAGTGTCCATAATTATAACACTTATGGCACTCAATTTTGTGGCCGTTTAGGATTGAGAAAGGGTTCCTAGTCACTAATGGACTGTTTCTAACATAGAATCTACAATCAGCTCTTTTATGTCCATATCTATTACAATGAAAGCAATAACCATAGAATCTGAACATTCTTCCTTTCTTAGGTGGCTGGTTAAACTCCACAAACATTTTCTTATTGACCATCTCAATACTAGGCTGAATTTGAAGCTTTGTAGCCTTGAGAGGTATGGCACTTTGTTTCATAAACAAAGAAGGTGCAGCTTTAGAGGACTCTCCGGTCTCAAATCCAATACCAAATTTATTGTGGAAGGGCTTTTGAAATTTCAGAATTTCATTGAGTTTCATTGTCCCTTCAATTGCTTGGAGCACTTTGAGTTTTTGGCGACTTTCCAAGTTTTCAGCCTTTGCTCTAGCGATTTCAGTTTCAAGTTTCATAGCCTCTTCCTTTTTGATACTTATTTGATTTTCAAGGACTTCCACCATTCTTTTATATTCTTCAACTTGAGTTTTCAAAGCAATAACTAAACTTTCAGATTCATGAAGAAGTTTCAGATTTTTCTTACTTGTTTTTCGTTCCATGCTGAGCTCCTTAAGTGCGGCAATGAGTTCTTCTTCAAGATTGACCTCAGCCTCCTCTTCCTCTTCCAGCTCTTGCTCCTCTTCTTCTTCAACAGTAACCATGAAGAGAGCTTCAGTTGCCTCGGCTGATTCATCATCGTCTGAAGTTTCAGACATGCTGTCATTATGTTGACTGATGAAGCTTTTTGCTTTGCTCCTCTTTCTGAAATTCTTCTTCCATTTACTCTTATCAACATAAGAGTCATCATCATTGTTTTCTTTTAGCGGACACTTCGCAGCAAAGTGACCAAGACCGCCACAATTGAAGCATTTAAAGGGTAGCTTCCCTTTGTACTTTCCATTGCTTCCTTTCTTCAGCTTTCTAACTAATTGAGCCTCAAGCTCATCATCATCAGTATTAGCATCATGACCAGCAGTCTCTTTTCCCTTTTTCTGAGCTTTGAAGGCCGCTTCTCTATCAGATGAAGACGTCTTACCTATGCGCATCTCATAGGCAGTGAGTGAACCATGTAACTCATCCATGGTAAACTCATTCAGATCCTTGGCTTCTTCTATGGCTGAGACTTTTGAATCAAACCGGGGAAGAAGAGATCTTAGAACCTTTTTAACGATGACTGGTTCTTTAATCTCCTCCCCTAGTCCACGAATGTCATTCGTGACTTCAGTCACTCGTTGTATATACGAGTCAACATTCTCGCTTTCCTCCATGCGAAGAGACTCGAATTGAGAGCGATGAGTTTGCAATTTCGCTTCTTTGATCTTCTCATCTCCTTCATGAATGCTTTTCAACTTGTCCCATATTTCCTTGGCTGTTTTGCATGCAATTACTTTGACCAGCTCGCTGTCCACAAGGCCACTAAAGAGTGCATTCTGCGCCTTGGAGTCGTTGTCTGCTAACTTCTTCGTTGTAGCATCAGTGGGTACTATGGCAATATTGTAACCGACTCTAACGGTCTCCCAGACATCATAGCCAAGTGATTTGATGAAAGCCTGCATTCTGATCTTCCAGAAGGAGTAATTAGAACCATCAAACAAAGGTGCTTTCTTATTCCCTGTATTGGATGCCATGTGATTTGACAAGAGATCACCCTTAGCGTGTTAAGCTTATCAAGGGAGCCTTACGCTCTGATACCAATTGTTAGATATCGCGATCACTGAGGGGGGGGGGGGGTGAATCAGTGATTCCTTAAAAACAGGTCCAATTTAACAACAAAAGCAAATCAAATCACACAAGGACACCAGATTTAACGTGGTTCACCGAAAGGCTACGTCCACGGTCCAAAGACTGTCCGAACACCGATCCGGAGCAGGTCTGAATCTATTTAGTCACACCAACGACAAAGAGCACCAACCCTTAAGTTTCAGATAGCACCTACTCCCTTTACAATTTATCTGCACCAACAGATAGGATCACCAAACCCCTAACACCAAGCACCAACTTGATGTTCTACAGAATTAAAGTAGAGAACTTTTTCTACAGCCCTTCCCCTCTACAATCTCTCTCTCTCAATCCCTTACAAATTGAGAATTAAAGCATAAACAGAGAGACACTTATCTTATGGACGAATCACAATCTTCATGAGCGCATTCTCGTCCACACTTGCTGTAGAAACGTGCAACACAACTGCACACAGCAACTGCTTCTTCTCCAATCACTCTTCTCTCCAAAACTCTTTCTTTTTGTTCTCTCTTCTCTTCTGTGTACTTGAAAACGAACCAATCAAGCCTTTATATAGGTTATGGTAACCCTTAAGAGTGTTCAAATTAGGCTAGAATTCGTTTAGAAAGAGTCCCAAACGAAATACAAAAGATTCCTGAATTTTCGTGCACAACTTCTAATTTCTGCGCAATTCTGGTTCCCGTGCTCGGTCGACATCATGGTGTCTTCGGTCGACCGGCGACACACTGTGGAAGCAGATAACTGTCGTGCTCGGTCGACCGCATGGGGTTCCCGGTCGACCGGCTACACACTGTGGCAACAATTAACTGGGAGCTAACCTGGACTGTTTTCTGCAGGTTTCTCTTGCCCGGTCGACCTGCCACTCTGCTTCAGGACAACTAATTTCCTGTACTGTGTCAGTCTGTTTTTTCTTTGAAGCTCTATCAATACCACACAATCAACACAACACTTGTGACATTGTGTTGACAATAATTCCAACATAAATGATTACTTGAGATACTAAACACTTCAATGCTTCATTAAACTTCTCAAGTCATCTCAAATTCCAACAAAAGTATGGTCAAATGTTGTCGAAATGACCTAAAATTTGACGTGCAGCCCTTTGTAAGCATTTTGAAGCCGTCCATGTGCTCTATCTGATGAGTGATGGCCTCGATGGTTCTCACCGCCGAGAGGCTTGATTTAGCTGTTCGAGGGTTCATGTAGGGTCAAACGTTGTCGGTTTGACTCGGAACTTGACGTGGAGCCTTTTGGATGTATTTTGAGACCATCCATCGGCTCTGATCGAAGATTTAGTGTCTCCGATGCTTTCGCCGCCGGGAGCTCCTTTTCAGCTGCCGGAGAAGCGAAGTTAGGTGAAATGATTTTGAAATAGCCCGAAACTTCTTGTGTACTCCTCTTTTGGCTGTCTTGAAGGATCTTGCAGTTTTTTTTTATTCTGACAAGATTTGATTTTTTGGAAGTAACATTGCCTATTTATGGCAGGTTGCGACTTCATGTAGCTCTTTGGATCTTTAAGAGGCAAAGTGACATTTTTGGTGTCAACAAATGCCCCCCTCGAGGTACAGCAATGAGTTGCTTAACTTTTGTAGTCGATGTGCCTCGAAGAGATTTTTGAAGGAGAGCCTGTGACTAGACCAAGAGTCTTTGAGCAGTCTTTTTTTTGGTAGTTGTAGCCTTTTGAGCTTCCAGGGGAATTTTATGGTAGTGAAAGGGATCACGTACCATCGCAAGGCAAAGTTTTGAAGATGACATCAGGGATGTGGATTTGGGTTTTGACCTTGTGACCTAACAGGCTGTATGTGGCAGGTTAGGGGGTCGGGTTTGGTTTTGACCGTGTGACCCAATAAGCTGTATGTGGAATGTTGGGGGATCAATTTTGGTTTTGATCTTGTGACCTAACAGGCTGTATGTGGCAAGTTAGGGGATCAGGTTTTGGTTTTTGGTTTTGGTCTTGTGACCTAACAAGCTGTATGTAGCAAGTTAGGGGACCAGGATTTGGTTTGGATTTTTGTGGAATGTCAATTTCAAGATTTTGGCTCAATTTGGTATATGAGGCTGGATGGTTTGATTTTTGGAAGCTCATGGGGCTTGGAATTCTTTTTTGTATGGTCGAATCAACTCAAAAGAGGCATGGAACCATTTTTGTATACTCTTGGTAAGAGGGATTTCTCTTTGACTAAAAGCCCAATTTTTTTTTTGTGTGCCTAGGTGGTCAAACCTGGCTCATATTGGCTAACCCATGGGACCTTAAGCTTTTGAAATGGCTTAGATCTCATATGGTGTCATTTTTGTAAAGGATATTTAAAAATATCTCCTTTGGATAGAGAATATCTAAGAATATCTTTACTTGGAGAGAATCTCTCATGTTCCCTTTATTTTGGGAGAGAATATCTCAAGATATCTTTCTTTTGGGAAAGAATCCTTCATTGATCCTATCTTTTGGGAGAAAATCTCTCATTGATTTCTTTTTGGGAGAAAATCCCTCAAGATATCTTTCTTTTGGGAAAGAATCTTTCTAATCTCTTTCTTTTGGTAAGGTTACTAATTAGTAACACTTACCTATTTCTTATATCCTTCTTTGGTTTGCTCCCTTCTATAAAAGCAAGGAGGAGGTTGGATCTCTTACTCTTATTACTTTCTTTTGCAACAATCCCAAGAGGGCTTCAAGTCCAAGAGTTCTTCTTCTTCAAGATCTTCAAGACTTTTCTTCTTCTTCTCCATCAATGGCTTCAAGTAAGTTCCCTTTTTCAAGAAAACTCCATTGTAGGAAAAATAAAAAGTTCTTTCTTTTTTTTTGTTTGTTTCTTTTCTTTCTTTTTTTCCACGTGTTTTCTCTTCTTTTTTTTACACGTGTTTTCCCTCTTTTTTTTTCGTGCTTTCTCTTTTTTTTTGCACTTTTTTTTCTTTTTGTGGGCCGTACGGACAGATCCGTTGAGAAAGTTTCTTTTCTTTTATTTCTTTTATTTTGTTTTCTTTCTCCCTTTTCTTTTTTGAGAAAGTTTCTTTTTTTTTTTGCTCATCATTGATAATGCATTTTTTTTTACCAAGATGTTCATGCATGTATATTTTTGTAAAATGAATTGTAGCATGATGTGATAGCATACCTGAAAGTTTTTCCAAATTTGGGAATTTGGAGCTCGCAGCGATGTTGAGCCCTTCCTGATTTTACAGAGACTTTGAGGTTTCGAAAGTTTGGAGTTTCGAAGCTCGTAGCAATGTTGAGCCCATCTTCAAGCTTCTATTTCTTTCGGGATAATTCCTTTTCTTCGGAATTGCCCCGTCATCATGTCAAAATTTCGCCAGATTTTTTTTAGCGAGATTCTGTCATTTTGATGTTTGATCTTTTTCTTTTCCATCCTTTTCAGGTGGTTCCTCCAGAACGAACAAGGGTAAAGAGCCTGCTACAAGTGTACCTCGTCGATCTGCTAGATCTTCTAATCCGGCCATTCAGCAGGCCTTTGAGAAGGTCCAGTATGTTGAGAGAAATTTGGAAGAATGCGACTCCCTCAATAGAGATGAGATGAGGCAGCGACTGATCGCTCTCAAGGGAGAGGAATTCTATAAGATCATGGTAAGCAGTCGTCCATAGGTGATGGAAGATCAGAGTGTTTTACCCAAGCCTACCTTCTTCTTTGGTGATGCAGTCCCTGATGACATGACATACCAGAGGAGATGTTTTCAGTTTTCTTTCACAGCAGATGGTGAGAAGAAGACTGTTGTTACCCGGTCGACGTTTGATCGCACCGTCTCGATCATGAGCCTTGCCCCCACGTGCTCTAAGAGGGAAGATCCTCCAAGTTGGGTGAGAAGGACAAATGTAATCAAGACCGGGGTTTTTGGTGGCGGTTCTCCTGGATATACGGAGAGGTCGCCTGTTGACATGGACCTGTTGATGCCATCCAGCGGCTACCAGGGCTCTGATTATCCGTCGGTCGATTTGAGACCGGTGGGCCTTGGTATTTTCAGCGGTGACGGCAGCAATTGGATAAAGCCTTTTCGACTTCGTGGCCGTTTCAATGCTGACTTCGAGTGGAAGTCGTGGACTGATCGCGTCCTGCTGATTGGTGGCGCCATTTTGAAGGAAGCCGGGATTTTTGATGCGGTCCGCGCTTTTAGGGAGATCGTGATATTTTCTGACGAGGCCTTCATGGCTATGCTGGAGTCATTCCTCTCACAAACCAATACCTTCGTTGTGACGAATGGTGAGATTGGTTTCCCTTTGAAGGAGCTGAGCGTCATTACTGGATTGCCCATCCTTGGCAAACTCTATGAGGAGTTTATGCCGATTGACAGCGTCCTTGAGGGGCAGTCTGAGGAGTTCAGGCTTCTGTACTTTCAGCTCGTCGCCTTCTATGATTTTTTGAAGGAGAAGGAGGGTTTGAAAGTTAGATCCAGCAGTTGGAAGAGTTCTAGCTCTTCGTTCCCCAACTTTTTTGATAGCAGTGAGTCTTCTGATAGTGTGACCCAGGAAGCCAGGGCTCAGGATCCAAGTTCGAAGAAGATTTTGGCTATGCAAGAAGAGTTGAGAGATTTCTGTGCGAGTACAAATGCCATATGTCCTGACATTGCACTCTGGAGAGATCTCGCTGTTTACCTCACTTATTGGCTTGGTGAGGCTATTTTTGCTGGAGGAGATGGAACGCACATCAGGCCGCATTGTATTTTTCCGGCTTGTCAGATGGCGTTTGGAGAGCAGCTTGCTTTGGTGCCAGCTCTTTACTCCTACCTGTGTACGGAACTGCATGCTACTGTTTTTTTTGGTTCGGCTTGGGCTTCCCATGAATAGGGTATTTTCAACCCACATCTTTTATTCGTGGTACGTGTACCACTGTCCTAGCTTCCACCGGCTCGGTGTTGCACAGGATGATGATCCTCTAATGATTCGGCTGGCTAAGGGCAAAGCCGTGTCCGAATCACTTTTGTTTGCCCGCATGAGGATCCGACGGTTCAGGGACGTCGAAATGGGGCAGTCTTCAGTGAAGCTTTCTCCGGAGTTGCAGAAGAAGTCTTTTGATTTTGGTGCCTCCCGAGACTCTACCAGGGCGGGGTCGGGAAGGCATTACTCCTTGACGAATGCAGAGAAGGAGTGGCTTTTCAGCATACGTGTCGGCACGATGGTGTACCGCAGACATCTTTTCGTCGACATCCAGCCGTATGTACCCTCTCGCTTTGCTTTGCAGTTGGGTTTTTCTCAAGGCGTTGTTGGAGCACCTTCAAGCATGGTGAAACGCTTTGGAGGTTTACAGGATGGGAGAAATGCATGGGCTTTCTATAGTGCTGAAGACACTACATCCATGATCTCTTATCCTGTGTTGTTGACTTTCCGGACTGCCGGCTTTGCGAAGTGGTTCGCGGAGAGCTTTTCGGTATATCGGGGGCTTTCCAAGAAGGAGCTTGATGTGAAGCTGGCATCTGGAAAGGGCCTTGGAAAGTCGGATGGCGTCCGGCGAGAGGAAGTTTGGGCCTTCCTTTCTGGAGAGAAGCACAAGATAGGCTTTCTCGGTGACGAGGGCGTCATTGGTTCTGAAGCTGTTCGAGAAATACCTGATGAGGCTTTAGAGCAGCTAGAACAGGAGGAAGCTGAACTTGGTGCTTGGATGCAAGCGGCGCAAAGGCAAGCTTCCGTGGAGTCTACTGATAAGGGTAGACCATCTGGTGAGGAGTTAAGTGGAAGACCTGACTCTGATAGTGGGGCAGGTTCCTCTAAGAAGCGAGCCCGTAGGAATAAGAGGAGGAGGAGTCATCATCGCAGCAAGGGGCAGCATGAGGACTCTCCTGACTTGGAAGTCCCTCTTACTATTAATGAGGATGTGCCAGTGGATGCTGACGAGCCTCCAGAGAAGAGAAGCCGAGAAGAAGAGACCGTCGGTGAAGGTATGATTCTTCCTTTTTCTCTTTCCATTTCTTTTCATGGGATTTTTCCATGTTCTGATTTGCTTCTTGTTTCTGCTTTTCTTTTTTTTTAGCAGAGGAAGACTTGGTGATGCCTGAGGTTCCAACCGATGAGGTGGTGACGGATCCTGTCGGGGCACCTGAAGAAGAACCGAGGGACTCTGGAGTGAATCCAGAATCTCCAATTGGTGTGACATCTTTTGTTTTCTTGTTTTTTTTTTGTCTGTGACTTGGTTTGCTAACATTTTTCTTGCCAGCTGACATGCCACAGGATTTCGATGATTTTGAACCATCGATGGACGCAAATGTTGATGATGCTTCCGATGAGTTCATGGAGGAAGAGAGTCTTCCGCCAGTCGTCGAAGAAGGTATTTTGTAGTAATAATCCTGATAATGATTTTCAAACAGGATTATATTCATACCTTTTTGTGTTTCTTTGGCAGGTTTTGAGGTGACAGAGGAGAGTCCGTCGCTTCCTTCAGAACCAGAGCAAGAGATGCCAAAGGTCGATCCAGAGGTAGAGACTCCAGGGACCAGTTGTGACACTGTTGAGGAGATACCTCGTGCTGAGATTCCTTCCCGAGCAGGAGCAGTTTCAATTGGAAAGAGTTCTTTTGTTACTCTTCCAGCGGGTGATGACATGAATAGCCGACTGGAGTTGGGCGAAACTTCAGCTGGGCCATCTCTTCTTTTTGCGAAGAAGGTGGTGGTGCGGGTTCTGAGCTCTTGGATTGAGACTCTGCTTTTTGGGCACTTAGATGCCGAATTTGGGATGATCCAGCATGTGCGTGAGATTCTCGGTGATGCCGAAGAGGCTGGTCTAGATGTCACAAGTGCCAGGGCGATCATTGATAGGATCATTGAGCTGGGTGACAAGTGGTTTGAGACCATGGGTTTTCCTGACGGCCAGTTCTTCAAGGAAATGTTCCTGGACCCTGCGGATAAGGCTCAGTCTAACCTGGATGAGGCTACATAAAGCAGGAAGCAGATAGTCTGAGAGAAGAACTTAGAAGAGCTAAACATCATTGGGCTGACACATGACCTTAACATCCTTGATAGGGAGGTCGATGAGGCCAGGAAACGTCTTGAGCATCTGCAGGCACAAGTCGCTGCCAAGTGGACTGCAATAATAGAGGCTCGTGACAGGGAGAGTGCTCTGATTCGCCGGGTTGCAGATGCCGATCGAGTTCTTAAAAGGAAGTCTGAAGAGAATAAACAATGGCAAACTACTGGGGATAAGCTTCTCGGTGCGAAAGAAGGGTTACAGCCCACCCCAGCATCTTATGGCAAGTTCTTGAAGAATCGTGCCCTGGAATCCCTGACGGCTGAGGCCAAAAGTTTGCTTGAGGAGCTGAACTCTTGGCTGGAGACCATTTTTGATTGAGCTCCTATTTTTTTTTAACAGAAACCATCCTTCTTTTTTTTAGTACCACTTGTACTTTTTTGGTACTTTTCTCTTTTTTTTTTTGTAGTGCTTGTGAACACTTTCTTTTTTTTTGGTACCACATGTATTTTTTGGTACTCTTTTTTTGTTTTCCCTACGCTCACTTAAATCTTTTTTGTGATGAAAGTAATTGCTAAATGGGATGTCTCTTTTTTGTTTTTTGTTATCCCTATAATCACTTGAATCTTTTTGTGATAAAAGTAATTGCTAAATGGGATTTGATCAAAAGCTTGTCATTTTGTAAAAATCTTTTGTTAAATGATTGGTTTGGCATGGAAGCCAGATTTTTGTTTGTGGCATGGAAGCCGATTTTTGGCATGAGAGCCAGCTTTTTTGTGGCATTGATAGCCGATTTGTGGCATTGATAGCCGGTTTTGGTGGCATCTATAGCCGATTTTGGCATTGATAGCCGGGTTTTGGTCGCATTGATAACCGAGTTTGTGGCATTGATAGCCGGGTTTTTTAAAAGCCAATTTTTTGTTTGTGGCATTGATAGCCGGTTTTGTTTTATGGCATTGATAGCCGGTTTGTGGCATTTATAGCCTGTTTTGGTGGCATTTATAGCCGGTTTGTGGCATTTATAGCCGGTTTGGTTTTCAAAAATGCAAGTATCGACTAAAAGTCGCCTCCCTGCTAAATGTTCTTGCAAGTATCGATGGAATGTCGCATCCTTGCTCATTCGGTTACGAGTATCAATGGAATGTCGCATCCTCACGGATTTGGGTGCAAGTATCGATGGAGTGTCGCATCCTTGCTTTTCAAAAAATTTGATTTTGCGAGTACTGACTTGATGTCGTTTCCCCATGATTTTTGAAATTTGTGGTTTTCTCGAACCTTTGGGTTATGGATATCAACTGAAATGTTGCGTCTCCATGTTTTTTTAGGTTTTTTCGAACCTTTGAAATTTGGGTTGTGGATATCAACTGAAATGTTGCGTCTCCACGGCTTTTAGGTTTTTTTTTTTTTTTTGAACCTTTGAATTTTGGATTGTGGATATCAACTGAAATGTTGTATCTCCACGGTTTTTAGGTTTTTTTTTAACCTTTAAAATTTGGATTTTGGATATCAACTGGAATGTTGCATCTCCACGGCTTTTAGTTTTTTTTTTTAACCTTTGGAATTTGGGTTGTGGATATCAACTGAAATGTTGCATCTCCACGGTTTTGGATTTTGCAAGTATCGACGAAATGTCGCTTCCCTGCAATTTTGGAAGTGTCGAACGTGGTTCGTATGCTTCCGATTTGTGCGAGTATCGACTAAGCGTTGCTAACCCGCGGTTTTTTGAAAAACCATTTTTTTTTTGTTTAAAGACACGAGGGTCATAAGTTTTGACCTAAAACCATTTTGGCGGTAAAAGGCAGGGTGGACTAGGGTGGAAATCCCTGAATTCAGATTTTGTTTCAAACCATGAATTTTGGGTTCAAGGGTTGAAAATTTTGGTCAAGTTAAGGAAAGGTTCCTAAACTTGGGTTTTTTTTAACAATGAAATGATGAAAGTAAGCATTGTTTAAATTTCTAGAAATTTCAACAATTGATATGAAAATTCTAAAAAAATGTGGGTTTAGTGAGCGTGTACCTGGAAACCGGTTTTGGCCATACAGGCATTGCTCTTACCCAGTTGGGTAAGTCTTCAAGGGTAGTACCGCTTTAAGAACTTGCTGTTGATGGGCAGCATATATCTGTCACCTTCCATGTTTAGGAGTGCGTATGCGCCGTTGGAGAAAACCTTGTCGATGACGTAGGGTCCCTCCCATTTTGGCTCAAATTTGCCTTTGGACTTGTGAGCGAAGACCAATGGTCTTTTTACCGCAAGAACCAAGTTACCCTTTTTGTAGGCGCGTTGCCTGACCTTTTTGTCGAAAGATCCTGCCATGCGTGCTTGGTAAAGTTCAATGCTTTATTGAGCTTCGAGCTGGACAATCTCGATCGAGCTGTCTCTCATCGAGATTGTCCAGCTCATGGAGTCGCAATTTGACATTGCTTTCTAGAGTCATGTCATTTTGCAAGGATACCCTCAAGGAAAAAATCTGTACTTCCAAGGGCACGACAGCTTCGCATCCATAGACCAAGGAGAATGGTGTGCTATGGGTTGGTCCTCGAACGGTGGTTCGATAGGCCCACAAAGCTTCAGACATTTTATCGCTCTAGTCTCTTTTGTGACTAGAGACCATTTTTTTTGAGGTTTTTGTAGAGTGTCTTGTTGAAAGCTTCTGCTAACCCGTTTGCTGTCGGATTGTATGGAGTCGAAGGACAGCTTTGGATTTTGTATTTGTCGCAGAACCTGTAGAATCGATGATCCCGGAATTGTGGTCCGTTATCATGGACGAATCTTTTGGGTATGCCGAAACAACAAATGATGTAGGTGCGCAGGAACTGAAGGACTGATGAGGTCTTCATTTCGTTGAATGCAAATGCTTCTGACCACTTGGAGAAATAATCCGTAGCGGCGAAGATGAAGCGATGACCTTTGCTCGAAGGGGGAGAAATAGGACCTATGATGTCCATACCCCAGGCTTCGAAAGGCCATGAAATCGCTGTAGGATGCAGCCATTCTGGAGGCATGTGAATGTAATCTCCATGAACTTGGCATTGTTGGCAGCGCTTAGCAAATTGCATTGCGTCAGCTACCATGGTAGGCCAGTAATAACCTAACCTTTTTATCTGATCATAGAGCTTGGGGCCAGCCTGATGAGCTCCGCAAAGACCAGCATGAACTTCTTTGAGTGTTTCTTCAGCCTCTTGTTGTGACAAGCAGCGTCGAAGTACTCCGTTGGAGGATTTCCTGTAAAGAATTTTTGAAGGAATATCCAAATAAAAGCTTAGGGTTCGCCTTTGGATGCTTACCCGTTCTTTTGGATCTTCAGGTAGGATTCCGAACATAATGTAATCAATGAACCGATCCCTCCAGTCGCCGATTGAAGTTTGAAGGATTGAAATCCGACTTCCAACCACTTGGTGGCATTCAGCAACTGCTTGGTGTGTGTTAAGAGGAGGAAGGATTCTTCTTTCGCACACTGTGATTTGCATGTCTTCCCCTTCCTGGAATGCCATAGACGCGGCAAGTCCGGCTAGGGCATCTGCACGTATGTTTTCACCTCTTCGAATGTGGGTGATGTGACAGATGTCAAACTTTCGCAGAAGCGATTGTGCTTTGTTGTAGTAAGGCAGCAAATCTGGCTTCCTGACTTCAAATTTCTGATTCATCTGGTTGACGATCAGTTGAGAGTCTCCAAAGACTTCCAGCATGGTGATACCGGATTCGATGGCGAGTTCCAATCCTAGGATCAGAGCTTGATATTCAGCTACATTGTTTGTGCATGGTTCCAGTAGCGAGAAAGCGTGTGGAATCATGTATTTGTCGGGGCTAACAAAGAGGATGCCAACTCCCGAGATCAGCTGTCTTTTTTCATTTGTCCTGGTTGCACCGTCAAAGTACATGTCCCAGGAGGCACTTTGCGAGAAAGTCTCCACATTGTAAACTGGTTCGTCTGGGAGATCATCTCTGAGTGGAGAATCTTTAGGCAATGGATGCTCTGCGAAGAAGTCCGCTAGAGCTTGCCCTTTGATTGCCTTTTGTGGTACATACCTAATATCAAATTGTGACAGAAGGATGGACCATTTTGCCAGTCGAGCATTGAGAGAACCGCCTTTGTGACAAGGACCTTCAAGAGGTTGACCCTTGAGACCAGGTAGACTGTGTTGGAAAGCAAGTAGTGACGCAGCTTTTGTACGACGAACATCACTGCAAGACATTCTTTTTTGACTGGAGAGTAGCGATGCTCTGCACCTACTAGCATGCGGCTGAGGTAATATAGAGCAGCTTCTTTTCTTTGATCATTTTCTTGAGCAAGCAGAGCCCCTAAATAGTGATCAAGGGCTCTTTTGTACAAGATGAATGGTTTTCCAGTGGTAGGAGTAGCTAACACTGGAGGTTTTGTCAGGTATGACTTGATGTCTTGGAAAGCAGCTTCACAGTCAGCATCCCAGACAAAGTTTACACCTTTTTTCATCAACCAGGAGAATGGACGGCATTTCCCTGAAAGATTGGAGATGAACCGTCTGATGTAGGCCAATCTCCCTTGAAGCCCTTTGAGTTCTCTCAAAGTTCTTGGAGAGGGCATTTCTAGAATGGCTTTGACTTTTATGGGGTCAAGCTCTATTCCAGCTTTCCGAACTAAGAATCCGAGGAACTTACCCGATGAGATGCCGAAGAAGCATTTCAAAGGATTCATTCGCAGTTTGTGTTTGCGAAGCCGGAGGAAGACTTCTCGAAGGTCTTCGAGATGATCTTCTTTTCTTTTGCTTTTGACGGCGAGGTCATCAATGTAACATTCAACCGTCTTGTGCTGCATATCTTGGAATATTTTCATCATAGCCCTCTGATATGTGGCACCAGCATTTTTCAGACCAAATGGCATGACAGGTAACAATACACGCCAAATGGGGTCCGAAAAGATGTATGTTTTTCATCTTCAGGATGCATCTTTATCTGATTGTAGCCAGAGAAACCATCTATGAATGTCATTCGCTCGAATCCACAGGTATTATCAATCATTACCTCTGGTATGGGGAGCGGAAATTCATCTTTTGGGCATGCGCCATTCAGGTCTCTATAGTCAATACAGACCCTGATCTGCCCGTTTTTCTTTATCACGAGGATAATGTTGGCCAACCATTCAGGATGTTGTTCCTCACGGATGAAGCTGACGCTTTTGAGTTTTTGCACTTCTTGTTCAATTTTATCCATCACATCCAGACGGAATCTTCTTTGGCCTTGCTTAACAGGCTTGATGTCTTCTTGAAGATTGAGTTTGTGGACTGCTATTTTGGGGTCTAAGCCAGGCGTTTCAGCGTAAGACCATACAAAGCAATCAACGAACTCACGAAGAAAGGCGATATACTCGGGTAACTCATCATCCTTTATATTCTTGCTTATGAATACAGGACGTGGGTTATCTGGTGTTCCCAAGTCTATCTTTTGAACAGAATCTTCTGTTGGAAGGTTCGAAGGTGGTTCCTCCACAATGTTTTCGGAGGCTTCCAGCTCAACGAAACCTTATGGGGTTTCAAGGGCATTTCCAGAACAAGGTTTTGTTCCTTTCCACGGGTCTTCTTGATCGGTAACTTTCCCAAGGCTTACTATGAGATGATCCCAATCGCCTGTTGAAACCGGGTCGAAGTAGGCTACTTCTTTTGGAGATGAGGGTTCTTCTGGGTCAGAAGACCACACGTCTGTGCCATCGGACAACTCCTCTTCATTTTCAGAGAAATCGTGCCAATTGGATGAGCTTCCTGGATCTTTGTGAGGTGACTCGTCAAACAGATATCCAGGGAGATCGATGTCTTCATGGACTTGAGATGTTGAGGCTTGGTCAGTATATTGACTTTTAAGCCTTTGTGTCAACTGTCTCAGGGGAGTGTTGGGATCATACCCAAACCCGTGTGAAGACTTTTCTACATAGCCGTAGAGTCTCCAATCTTCCAGCTGGCTTTTGGTCAAGACGGGCCCCAATGGCATGAGAATACCGCGTCCTTCTCCCAAACCGATTGGGTTTTGAGCGTCATAGCCCATTTTCTTCATAATAGCTTGTGCCACAGAACTATATAAGGATAGTTGAGGCATACCTTCATTTTGGAAAGGTTCCAGCATGGAGTTTGATGAAGAAGCATCCGATCTATGGAAGAAGATCGGCTTTTCCTTTGCTGAAGTTGCTGGAACAACGAAGGAAGCTGACGTAGGATCTTCTATGTCAGAAGTTGTCTCCATTGGAGTGAGAGCAGACTGAACTTGCTGAGTGTCAGCTTGGCTTGACGATGTGTCGTCTTCTGGCTCTGAATCCAAATCCGTGTCTTGCATGATAGACACGAAAGAGACAACAAATTTGCCCTCAGGCCTTTGCTTTACCTTCTTCACTTTAGTTGTGATGAACAAAGGCTTTGAAGGTTTGAGGGAGATGATGAAGGGAGTTTGAATGCTCTCTTCGGATTTACCGGATGGTTTGTTTTCTTCCGGCGATTGTTGAGGAGCCTTGCCTTTATCTTTCTGGAGATTTTCGGCAAAGGGTGCTGTGTGCTTCTCCTCTTCTTCTTTTTCACCTTCATACATCTGTGAGTCTGCGAAGTGGACTTCTTTACCTTTGAAGGGTTTTCTATCTGCAAAGACTCGATGTATCATGCCGTCGTCGCCAACAAACTTGATGCATTGATATAGAGTTGAAGGGACAACGCCATTCTCGTGGATCCAAGGGCGTCTGAGAAGAATGTTGTAGCATGAAGGGGTTTTTATTGCATACACCGTGACCTCAGAGATAAGATCACCGATCTGCAACTTGAACCTGATTTTGCCAATAGGCCTTTGAGTACTCCCATCGTATCCAAAGATATATACAGATGTGTGGCTCAGCTTGCTGGGTGGGATGCCCAACTCTTCGAGAGCCAATGTGGAGATGAGGTTGAGTGCAGAACCTGGGTCGATCTGAACTCTGTGCATAGGCATTTCCTTGATGTACCCTGTGAAGTACAGGGGTCGGTTGTGCCTTGTTTCGCCAAGTAGGAGGTCGTCCTTTGTGAAGGCGATGGTTGCACTGGCTGATTTTTTAACCGAGAGGCATTCAACGCATGATCCCTCAGTTTTCTTCTTTTCTCCCTTTGAGGAAGCTTCTGAGTTTTTGACCCAGTAACCCATTTCAATTTGGAGGACTTGCGGGGCATGTTTGTCGACATCCTCATTCAGCTTTTGTAATTCTGAAATGAGATTATCACGAGTGTGCGGAGACATTCGTAATAAATCCAGGATGTGCAGACGTGCAGGTATGTGCTTGAAGTGTTCAATCAAGTCATACTTGAAAGCCTCCTTAGGGCCTGCATGTTCATCATTGTTGCCACTAGAGGCGCTTACAACATCTTTTCCCGAAGGATTTACATATGTAAGGGAAGATTGGTTGTAATTTTTGTGGTAGTCCCGGCCAGAGCGGGTGCCTCTACCAACTTCGAGAGCTTCTTGAGAAGGGTCTTCGTTTGGAAGATTGTCTTCAGGATCAAGAGGCTGTCTTTTTCATTTGCTGAGGATATATCAGCAGCGGATTCGCCATCCTCAGTGATTGTGTTGCACGGAGCATTTTCCGGGAACAAGTCCTGAACAGCATCCAGCAACCTTTCTTCTTCATTGACCAATTCATCATCTCAAGCATCAATAGCTGGGAATTCTTCAGTTGGGAAGGGTGTGAACTTTGAAGTCACAGTCTCAGGAGAAGAAACCTGAGAGGGTGTCTTCTCAGTGACAGTCACGTGAGACGAGGTGGCTCTAGAAGATACATTGCTAGGCGTCGCCGGAGTGTAAGTGCTCTCATCAGACGATGCTTCGGAAGAGCTATAATCCCGAATTATTACGTTACAGGAAGCTCTGACGGGAGACGTTGCCTGATCGGAGTCAGACTCATCCTCGGATGTAAGAAGATCGTCTATCCAGCAATTTTCTCCATTTTCAGGAGTTAAGGGAGGATGTACCTGATGGTCTTCAGGGACTTCAGGCTCTGGATTGCGAGGAGGCTCGTTGACGCGGTCTTGCTCTTGTTCTAGAGAGAGATGCTGCAAGATCCTTGCATATTCTTCAAGATCAGGCATGGGAGCCAAATCTTCTTCTTCATCAACTCTTTGTGGCTCAACATTGTTGATTTCCACAGGAGCAATGAGGGGTGCTGGTTCAACAGCATTTTCTTGTACAGCCTCTTGGTCTTCTTCATCATCAGATCAGGATCCTTGTGGCTGTAGGGGGTTATACCAGATTACTGGCATAAGATGAGACTTAGGAACCCATTCTTCATCGGAGGGATATTCTCCTGTTTCAAGGGACTCCTCCCACTCGTCTGTGTAGTTGGATTCGAATCCATCCTCGGTGTTGCTAGACTCATATCCATCAATGGAGAATCCAACTACCGAATTGCAAGAGTATGATGCCTCCTGCATGGCTTCTTTGAATTGAGGTGGCATGAAATCACTAAGAGTGAATTTTCTTACCCCCTTTGAAGTCTCTGGAAGAAATGTTTTTGTTGCCTCCAGTGAAGCGGTAGAGGAAGCCTCTGCCTTTTTTTTAACTTCTTGTTTTGGCTAGGTCTTCTCTTGCCGTTTGAGCTTGAGGAGATATTTCCTAGCCTGCCTTCGCTGTTGAGCTGTAGGCTTTGTTTTCACGACCTCCCAATTTTCATCTTCCAGGAGATCGGGATGTACCCATATGGGTTGTCCGTCTGGTGTCGGGTAAGGAACCAGTTCCTCGGACGCTTGGATTGAGTTTATCACCTTGAAGGAAGTAGTGATCTTCTTCTTCGGTGATTTTGATGTTTGTCCACATGTCACCATGTTGACAGAGGCAGACCCATAGTTTTTGTCAAAGGTGATGACTCCGTTTTTCCACATCTCGTTTCTTTTCTCCTTCACAACGAAGCATTGATTGAGAGGATGCGAGATCATCTGGTGGTATGGACAGTACCGAGGATCGTTGGTTTTGCCAACATCACCCGGTCTTTTTGGTTCAGGCAAGGTGAGCTTGCCGTTTGCCACAAGAGCCCCAAAGATTTCATCAATATCTTTATCAAATGGGTATTTCTTCTCTACTCGTTCTTTGAAGGCATCTGAGAGTTCAGGTCTCTTACCCACAGCTTTGTTTTCAGCTTTCTTTGGTAGCTGAGGAGCTGACTTGGTCTGCACATTGAGGACCTCTTTCTTCTTTGGTTTAGAGGTTGCAATGGCGGTTGGCTCTTTTCTTGATGATTTCCGACTATTGAGGTCTTTAATCACCATTTCAGCTTCCATGAAGCTTTTAGGAGTTCTCCCAGGTTTTTTGATTTGTTGTCGATGATCATGGAGCGGATTCTGGCTCTCATGTTGTTTCGGCAGATGTCGACTAGCGATGCTTGTGGCAGTACATCGGAGCATTTGTATGCCATCGATTTCCACTTGTGAATGAAGTCATATGTTGACTCATTCTCCCCCTGTTTTAAGCTGCACAGCTGAGCCATAGTAGCGGGATGATCCTCACCTTTGAAGTGAGTCAGGAAGCGTGTCTCTAGCATGGCCCAGTTTTGGATGGAGTCCTCCGGCAGAGTGGAGTACCAATCGAAGGCCGTACCTTTTAGGGTACTTGCAAAGAGGTGGATTTTGAGTGCATCTTGATCCGCGATAGCTCCCGTCAGGATTTTGAAGTGGATGACGTGCTGTCTGGCTGATCCTTTCCCCGTATATGTTTGGAGAGTAGGATGCTTGAATTTGGTGGGGAACGGGACCGAGTCCATCCATAAGGGATATGGTGGCTTGATCCCATGCTCCTTGAGTATATCCTCTTCTTTTGCTTTGGCGAGGATACTGTCTACGTCCTTTCTGGTAAGGGCGCGTGACTCATTTTCTTCTCCATTTACCTCATCGTCATGATGATTCAGAGGAGGTTCATTGTTCGCCTGATTTTGGAAGGCGATGAGAAGTTTTTCCATCAGAGTTTCAATCCTCTGCTGGCCTTGTTCCAACTGCTGGATGTGGGTGATCGCATCATCTTGAGGTGGATTGCAGGGTGGTGGCTCAGAATTTATAGCCAAGACGTTCATCCTTCGTGATTCGAACGAAGAAACTGTCCTGGTGACTGAGCTGGGGCTCATTCTTTTTGATGAAGAGCTTGAGGAAGGATCACTCTGCCGTCCTTTGCTTGAAGGAGCAGGGGATTCATCTGAATGTCTTCTTGCCCTGGAGACGCTGCGGGTCATTGGACGTCGGACATGGATTTTTGTTGCTGACTTTTGGCGTCTTCTGGTTTTTCCAACCATATGGACGGCAACAACTTGGTTGGGTCTTTCTTTTTCGACCTATTTAGGAGAGACTTGAAGTGTAGGAGACTGGGTCCTTTGCTTCTCTAATCTCTTTTGTCGATATGACGCGCGGCGGCGTATACGACGAGCAATTTGAGCTTTGCTCAGCTCTGGCTGGGCTTTGATGATGAAGGATGTGCTCCCTCGGGCGCAGCAGCCGAGCCTATCTTCTTTGCAGCTGGGCAAGGACGGGATGCGAACCCTGTCCTTCGCCAGTTGCAGCGAAGCTTTGAATTTTTGGAGTTCGGCCCCTGTAGAGATGAAGGGTCGAGCTGTAGGTTTGTAGGCCTTAGCAGGTGCTTGCAGAGGCCTTGTGATGCATGACTTGATTTTGGGCTTGTAGGAACAAGCCGGCTCATGCTAGGTTGACTTGGGAGTCGAGTTGGAGATGGGTCTCTCCTCTTTCATGTAAGCAAGAGGGTAGAACTGGTTCTCCTTGAGTGGGGCCAGGAATACTGGCTTGGTGGATGTTTGGGACCTTCTTTGTTTTGGTGAAGGTCTTGGGGACCAAGTGTCGCGACCCCGGACCGGGAAACTAGGGGAAAAGAGAGGATCCGAGTCCGGGAATCGGGACAGTGGTGGGGTGATGCCGCGCCACGTGCATCTCTTTGGCTAAACCGCACACGGAATTAAAAGAACATTTGTCCGTGCACGTGATTTCCCACAGGGTTCCGCGGTGAGGATTATCTTTACACATCATCTCACATATAACCATATCAAACATATTCTCAAGATTGCGGAAGCGTGTAGCAAACCATATTAGTACTATTCAATTCCATAAGCAAGACTGGTTTATGATTAACATAACAAGATATCAGAATGAGCAATGATCATAAGCATATTTCCCCAAAAGTAAAGTTAAGTATGTTTACAAAGTATCAGTTAATTAATGCCCCCAAAATAACGGTCAACAAAGACCGTACAACCAAATGAAACCTAAAATGGAAATATCATAAGTTCTCAAAGTGTATCGTTCTCAAGGCAAGGCTAAATGTCTACATGACATCATCGGCTTGCCACTCAATCACTCGTTGCGGTTCACCGACTGCCTCCTCCGGCTCCTCCTCAATGGCAATGAGCTCGGGACCTGAGTACCAAAATAAATGGATCAGACACGACGGTCTGGCAGGTGGGTGAAAAGATATAACAATAATAAAACAATGATACTATGCAAGAGTTAAGAAAACCTGTGTATAAATAATGAATTTCGTAAGAAATAATGCATCATTTGTTAAACAACCACATGGACGATATAAAACAGTAGAGGTACCAAGGATAAGGAACTATCAAGATGGCAACCCACACAAAGCTATATCCTCTCTCACCGAAGTGAAGAGAGCGCATACCCTAACAGGATCATTGACCTCAGTCACACAAGATGAGGAGGGACAATGATAAATACTATAATATACATATATATATACTCTGCGGGACCACGGTAGCGAACCGGGTAAAAACTCTGCACATTCCAGACTGCAGCTGACTATCAGGAGGGGAAGGAACCCCAAGTCGGTGGATCAAACTGACGAGGTCGTCCAAGCTCAGTGGTGCCGACTCATAGGTCAAATACGATAAATCAAATCACATGCACAGTAAGAAACGGGGTGCCAAGATGCACAAAATACACATTCACCTCAAGTTGACATATACCGGTTAGCAAAAGCTAAGCACATCTCTTCTAGTACTCTTGAAATAGTCTAGTCGTATCATATGGGTTGAAATCCCAAAATAGGAGACTGGTTGAAAATCGAATACAAATAGTTTTCCATACCTTTACAGGCTAACAATGGGGTTTCTAGAATTGAATCAGTGCGAATAGGGTCCTGTATGTCAATCATGATGTAATTTTGGTACTCTTTAAGAGTTAAGGACATTCCGGGTCCTTATACACATTGGTCAATCTAGAAAATCTCATAGAATCTCCATGATGAGTCTCCCCTTCCTCCGGACTTTACGTAATGCCATACAAGTCCCTAAATAACAATGGGGCTCCAAATAATACCTCCCCACTACAACCCTTTGCAATTTACCCAATTCATTCATGGGTTTAAATGCATCATTATAGGTCCAATGCCTTCAAATAAGAAGATAAGGGATAGAGCTGAATTGGACTTGAGTATGGGCTTGGAATGAATCTGGAAAATAGTCCCACAATTCTCTTAATTTACAGTTCATCTCATTTCAGTCCGATCGATCGGACCTGATAGGCGATCGATCGGTCCTGAAAACCCTCTCAGTTATTTACAGTCCGATCGATCGGACCTGACGGGCGATCGATCGGTCCTGAAAATCCTCTCAGTTATTTACAGTCCGATCGATCGGACCTGACGGGCGATCGATCGGTCCTGAAAATCCTCTCAGTTATTTACAGTCCGATCGATCGGACCTGACGGGCGATCGATCGGTCCTGTAACGAATCTCAACCCCTTTGATTGAATTCTTCTCTTGTCCAACTCCTATCCATTTCCTTTCTTTCCCTTTCTTCCATACTTATCTTCACGAATAATTAGGCTATTCCTTGACCTCATTATCTCATCAAATCATCATTCAAAATCAACAAGACTAAATCATCAAACATGATAAATCATTAAAACCATTAATGAAGACAAATCAAGATTTTTGCAGAAAATATGATAAAACACATGAGAATCATTTCATCCACTTGCCTTGGGTCCAATGCAAATCAATTTGAGCTCTAATCACCTCTTAGGCCCACAATCAAACACCTATACACAAAACCCCCAAATCCAAACCCTAGATTATCAAAATCCAAGTAAAACAAGACGGAATTTTCCAATAATTGAAATGGAGTTTTCCTAGGGCTAAACAAACAAGATTATAAAACTTTTAGGAAGATCACTTACAAGGAAGTTCTTCAAAAAGCAAGGTGTTGTCCAAAGTAAGTTTTGGAGTGGGCGGTTTTCTTCAAAAATGGTGTCAAGATGAAGGCCTTGAGATGAGGAAGAAGATTATAGCAACTAATTTTCCATTAGCACTAGTTTAGTGGGGGATTAAAGATGAAGAGGCAAGAAAAAGGGTAAGGGAAAACCCTTAGGGCTGGGATTTCTCTTCTCCTCTAGGGTTTTTGCCAGAAATGGGAAAAAGAAGAAGAAGCTTTCTATATATAGTAAGTGGGAGTGGGGCCCACGACTTAAAAGACTTCTCGGGCTCAAAACATGGTTTTCGGGGCTTCAAACGAATTCGACGAAGAAGACAAAGTTGCTCGGATAGTTTCCAAAAAGTATATATTTTGCACATTTTGGTGACATTGAAATCGGTGTCCAGATTTTGGGTAAAAAGACCATTTTGCCCTCAATTAGTGAAAAATTGGGTTTAAGGTCCTCGAATGGAAACGATGTCAACATGAAAGTTGTAGGGATTAACAAGATAAGTCCCATGGGGTTAAAAACACGATTCTTGAAAATCATCGGTAAACCCCCAATCTCGCACAATTCTTAACAAGAACCCCCAAAGGGTCCCACAAATAAAAAGGCTCTCCAAATTCCCCAAAGCTATCATAAAAGCTATTCTAATCCCCAACTAATCCAAAAACCACTAAACACACTTAAACTAAAACACAACTTAATCAACTCTAAACGAGGTCTCTCGGGTCGGGGTCTTACACCAAGTCTTGGGATAGACCTGGTCGTTTGCTGGTCGAGGCTTCGTGGGGCTGCCATGGGCTTCGGGCCTTCTTGTGCTCTCCTTTGGTGTCACGGTAGTGGCACGTTGAGAGGCGAGTTTCTGCTTCTTGGAAGGAGCAGCTTGATCCTCGGGAAGTGGGAATGGTCCTAGCGTCCCAAAGATAATAGTCCGTGGAGTCGAGGTCGACCCGGAGCTCAGAGAGTTGCCGAGGGAGTTGACGCTTCGGCAGCTGATGGGGCGCTTGTAGGTGCGCGTAGTTTGCTTCTGTTGAAGCATGAGTTGGTGCTTGTTCTCATCGAAAGTAATGGTAAGCAATGCTGCCATTGTTAGTTTTTTTTTTTCGAAAAATTTCTGAAACAAGACCACATCCATTAGTAATCACAAGAATATAATGATCATAAATGGGAAGTTCTATGGTTTTGTCTTTTCAAATCGCTCGAGGGAGATGACCCAACCAATATGAAAAAGGAAAAATGCCATAGAGGGTACAATTGTTCTGATCGCAGGTATGGTAAGCGCAGAATGAGCGTCCCAGTGACTGCTAGAAGCAATTGCGAACTTAAATTCGACTTATCGAGAAGCAGGGCTTGCTCGAGGTAAGAAGAATATAAAGTTGGAGTTACAAATGTGCCGGTCGCAATACAGTAGACCATGAAAGGGCATACTAGTACCGCTAGACACAAATGTTTTGAGACCGCATCCATGAGATGAGATTCTCTGTTTTGAAATGTCAAGATTGGATTCATCAAAGAGAGCAGATGGTATTCCGATATGAACACGGGCTCAGCGATTTCAGCGAGTGCCAGTGCTCAGAAAGAAATAAACCATAATTTCTCGGATCTGAATCCAAAAATGACGAGTTTTTTTTTTGAAAGGCCAATATCGGGTTCATCAAAGAGAGCAAAAGGCACTCCAATCTGAACATGGGCTCAGCGATTTCCTCGAGCGCCAGTGCTTAGAAAGGAGAAGACCAAGATTTCTCTAATCTAAATCCAAAATGACGGAAGTTTTTTTTTTTTGAAGATTTTTTTTAAAAAAAATCTTTTTTTATTATTTTTTTATTATTTTTTAGATTTTTTTTGAAATTTTTTTTTTATTTTTTATTTTTAAATTTTTATTTTTAAAAAAATTATTTTTTTAAAAAAAATTATTTAAAAGACGAGAGAGTACACATAGGCCTCCTAACCCGGTCTTATGAAATCTCGATTGATAGAATTGCCCCCAGGTAAGGATAAGATTACTTAATGAACCCGTTTGGAGGACCCTTGCCTAGAACAATCAAGCTGTCTCCACACTCTGGACAAGGCTTTTCTTGAATCAACAATGATCAAAGAACGCAGTTGGTTTAACCTTAGTGGTCTATGTCTTTTTTTTTATTTTTTTTTTATTTTTATATATATATATTTTTTAGATCTTTAATGAACTCATCGAAGAGAAACGATGGCCCAAAACCTTAGTCGAACAGGCTCAACATTTCTGCAAGCACGATGAACGATAGGAATGGATCAAGGTCTCTCAATTTTGAATCCAAACTGAGAAATCTGATTTTTTATTTTTTTTGTTTTTTTTTAGATCTTTAATGAACTCATCCAAGAGAAACGATGGCCCAAAACATTAGTCGAACAGGCTCAACATTTCTGCAAGCACGATGAACGATAGGAAAGGATCAAGTTTCTCAATTTTGAATCCAAAATGAGAAAATCTGATTTTTTTATTTTTTATTTTTTTGAAAAGAGAAAGAGTGGAAATAAATTTAAAGAATTAGAAATTTCCAAAAAATCTCATCTCATTTTTTTTAGATGCGGAATCCAACATAGGCCACCAATTAAAAAGTAGCCAAGGAATCGAGAAAAGAAATATAAGCATAGAGCAAAAGATATGATATGAAAATATTTCATTTCTAGCATCGCGTTCTCAAATGAACGGGTCCCACCGGGTGTGCCAGCTTAATAGACCGCGCTCCTGCCTGGTCCTACCGAGGTCGGCGGACGTGGGAGTCCGTTGGGTCCGACCCTTTCGTAACCGGGGGGTACAGGCGTGCATCAACATTTCTTTTGTGTGGGTGTGCCAAATTTTCTATTTTTACTTGGAGTTGCAAGTGGTGATCCGGAGATCAACCTTCGCAAGTAAAAAAGAAATCAACTTCTTTCAAGTTTTCCATTGCACATATATTTAAGAAAAGAGACATTTTCTTGATTTTCCGTGAAAGGCGATTCTTTTTGGCATTTATAGCCGATTTTGGCGTTTATAGCCGATTTACAATCCTTATCAATAATGAAAGACAAGAGTTGTGATTTTTGTCTCTTTTAAAAAAATACAAACTACAATGAAAAGTAAGAAAAGGAGGATCTAACTTCTCAGGAGATTGTGGGGGGCCCGTTCAGATTGACGGTCGCAAGCCATATGTGGACTTCGCCATCATCCATGTAGATGAGAACAGAGGATGCTATTGATTCGTTTGGCTTGGCTATAACCTCAGGTTTTTAGAGGACAAAGACTAAAAGGAGGTCCTATGTCCAATAAAAAGCCAAGTAGACGGGCTGAAAAGCCACGTCTAAGCCATTGGAGGCAGAAGGAGAAGGCAAGGACCTTGGGGGGGGGGGTACCCCCCAAGGGACTTTTGTCACCTTGTAGCAGTGGTCGGTGTAGAACTTCCACAGAGTTTTCTCTCTTTCCTTCTCTGAGTTTCTGTGCTTTGTCCGTGTCTCTGTCTCCTTTCTTCTTGGAGAGCTCTCCTATTTATAGGCTTTTAGGTAGCCATTTAGGAGGGTTTATGAGCCTTAATTGTCATAAAGCTACATAAAGGGAGGAGTTACAAGATTGAATTCTTTATTTTGTAACTCCTTTTTCTTATCTTCTGATTGGCCAGAGGAGATTGAGGGCATTTAATCGCCTTTAATCGCCATGATGGGAGGAGTTTCATGGGTTAAATGCCATGAATCTCTTGACTTGTAACTCCCGGATGCTTGCTTCTGATTGGTCCGTCCAAAGAAATGGATTAATGACTATAATAAAGCTAGTCAATTAATCGCATTAAGTGGTCGCCGAGCAGTTGAAGAGTCGCGGGCCGTGCCGCGTCTTTTGGGATTCTTCTGGCGATGATCATCGATGGATCTTCATGTAGATCGACATCGGATGACCATGTAACTTCAGGTGTTGGTTGCCAACAGCGGGTCAGTGCCATCTGTCCTGTCGATTTCTCGATCAGTCGGGTAGAAAGCACACTTTTTTTGGTTGACTAGTTGGCGATCAATGTTGATTTCGATACTCTTGATGATTAACCCGTGTTTTTTACGGATGTCAGAGGATTTGGTGTCTCAAAAGTATGAATTTTGGAAAGTACCAAAGGCCGGACGCTTCGAATTGCGAAAAGATGGCGAAAAACGGGGTTTCCGGGGCCCACCGGGCGATCCCGGGCCCCAGGGTCGCAGGGGCCTGCGACCCTGGGGGGGTTTTCCCCCTTTTGTCCTGTTTTGTGTCCGTTTTTGCTGTTTTTTCGATTCTTTTTTCTTCTGTATTTTTCCTTGACATTTTTGATCATTTATTGGCCTGATTTCCCTGTAGAGAACCTGATGAGAATCCTTGCATTAAATATTGCAAAGTTTCCAATTTTCTGAGAAAGCCGAAGACTTTGTTGCGCAGAGCTGCCGATTTTCCGTCAGAAGCTGAAACTGGGGCCAACGATGTTGGAATGACCTGAAATTTGGGGTGAAGCCTGCTGAGCAATAAATAAGACCAACCATAGGCTTTTGTTTGAGTTTTGAAGCCGTTTGGGGTCCTATCACCAGTAGACTTCCTTTTGTCGCGATGAAGATGTCGCGGCTTGATGTGCGGTCAACCGATGTTCGTTTGACTTTAAATTTGACAGGGAACCTATTGGAGTCATTTTAAGATGATCCATAGGCTCCGTCTTGGAAACCATGGTCCCGGGGAGCTTCGCCGCCGAGAGGCCTGATTTGGCTTCCGAGCATCAAAGTATGGTCAAATGTTGTCGAAATGACCTGAAATTTGACGTGTAGCCCTTTGTAAGCATTTTGAAGCCGTCCATGTGCTCTATCTGATGAGTGATGGCCTCGGTGGTTCTCGCCATCGAGAAGCTTGATTTAGCTGTTCGAGGGTTGATGTAGGATCAAACGTTGTCGGTTTGACTCGGAACTTGACGTGTAGCATTTTGGATGTATTTTGAGACCATCCATCGGCTCTGATCGAAGATTTAGTGTCTCCGATGCTTTCACCGTCGGGAGCTCCTTTTCAGCTGTCGGAGAAGCGAAGTTAGGCGAAATGATTTTGAAATGGCCCGAAACTTCTTGTGTACTCCTCTTTTGGCTGTCTTGAAAGATCTTGCAGTTTTTGTTTGATTCTGACAAGATTTGATTTTTTGGAAGTAGCATTGCCTATTTATGGCAGGTTGCGACTTCATGTAATTCTTTGGATCTTGAAGAGGCAAAGTGACATTTTTGGTGTCAACACTCCTCACCTCGTGTGACTGAGGTCAACGTCGTTGATTCTCCTCACCTCGTGTGACTGAGGTCAATGTCCCGATGTGCTCTCATCACTTTCGTGAGAGAGGATTTAGCTTTATGTGGTTGCCATCTTGTTAGTTTCCGAATCCTTGTTACCTTACATGTTTTATTGCATATGTACCTCTTTTAAATGATACATTCTTCTTTTATGAAATTTAGTATTTATCCAGGTTCTACTATGTTCCTAAAGGCATCATTGTTTTCAATTATTGTTATACCTTTTCACCCACCTGCCAGACCGTCGTGTCTGATACATTTACTTTGGTATTCAGGTCCCGATCCCATTGCCATTGAGGAGGAGCCTGAGGAGGCGGTCGGAGAACCGCAACGAGTAATCGAGTGGCAAGCGGATGATGTCATGTAGACATTCGATCTGGCTTTGAGGACGACACTTTTGGGTTTTAATATACATCTTTTGTGGGATTTGTTCTTTTGGTTGTATTGGTCTTTGTTGACCATTATTTTGGGGAAATTAATTAACTGATCTTTTGTGTAAACTTTAACTTTACTTGTGGGAATTATGCTACTGATCATTGCTCATTCTGATATCTGTTATATCGATTATAATTCCGTCTTGTCTATGGAATGGAATAGTACTACTATGGTTTGCTACACGCTTTCGCAATATCAAAGGTGTACTGATATGTTTACATGTAAATGAATGGGATTTGTAATCCTCATCGCGGAACCCTGTGGGAAATCACGCGCACGGAAAAATGTTTTCTTAATCCCGTGTGCGGATTAGCCAAAGAGATGCACGTGGCGCGGCATCATCAGTCCCGACCTTCGTGACTCTAGTCCCCTAACCTGGTCTGGGGTCGCGACAACGGTGCACAGTCTGTCCTTGCCTTCGTGCAGGACGGTACACAGTCTGGCCGTGCCTTCATGCAGGTCGGTGCACAGCCTGTCCCAGCTTTTGAGCTGGACGGGGCACAATCTATCCTAGCCTTCGTGCAGGACGGTGCACAGTATGTCCGTACGTTTGTGTCGGATGGTGCAGACTCTATCACAGCCTTCGTGCAGGATGGTGCACAATCTGTCCGTGCGTTTATAAAGGACGGTGCACAGTCTGTCCCTGCGTTCATGCTGGACAGTGCACAGTCCGTCCGTGCCTTAGTGCAGGACGGTGCACATTCTGTCTGTGCCATCGTGCAGGACGGTGCACAGTCTGTCCGTGCTTTTGTGCTGGACGGTGCACAGTCTGTCCGTGCTTTCGAGCAGGACGATGCACAGTTTATCCGTGCGTTGGTGAAGGACAGTGCACAGTCTGTCCCTACCTGAAGTTGCAGGACGGTGCACAGTCTGTCCCTACCTGAAGTTGCAGGATGGTGCACAGTCTATCCCTACCTGAAGTTGCAAGACAGTGCACAGTCTGTCCGTGCCTTCGTGCAGGACGGTGCACAATCTGTCCCGGCCATCGTGCAGGACGGTGCACAGTTTGTCTCGGCATTTGTGCAGGACAGTGCACACTCTGTCCGTACCATCATGCATGACGGTGCAGAGGCTATCCCTCACTTCGTGCAGGACGGTGCACAGTCTATCCGTGCGGTCGTGCAAGATGGTACACAGTTTGTCCGTGCGTTCGTGCAGGACTGTGCAGAGCCTGTCTCGGCCTTCGTGCAGGATGGTGCACAGTCTGTCCCGGCCTTAGTCCAGGACAGTGCACAGTCTGTCTGTGCCTTCGTGCAGGACAGTGCACAGTCTGTCTGTGCCATCGTGCAAGACGGTGCACAGTCTGCCCCTGCCTTCGTGTAGGACAGTGCACAGTCTGTCCCTGCCTTCGTGCAGGACAGTGCACAGTCTGTCCGTGCCTTCATCGAGGACGGTGCACAGTCTGTCCGTGCCTTCGAGCATGACGGTGCACCGTCTATCCATGTGTTCGTGAAGGATGGTGCACAGTCTGTCCCTACCTTCGTGCAGGACGGTGCACAGTCTGTCCGTGCCTTCGTGTTGGACGGTGCTCAGTCTGTCCGTGCCTTCGTGCAGGACGATGTATAGTCTGTCCGTGCCTTCGAGCAGGATGGTGCACAGTTTGTCCGTGGGTTGGTACAGGACGGTGCACAGTGATGGACCGCGCTCCTGCTCGGGTTCCTACCGAGGTCGGCGGACGTGGGAGTCCGTCGGGTCCGACCCTTTCGTAACCGGGGGGCAGGGGCGTGCATCAACATTTCTTTTTTTTGTGGGTGTGCCAGATTTTCTATTTTACTTGGAATTACAAGTGGTGATCCGGAGATCAACCTTCGCAAGTAAAAAGGAAATCAACTTCTTTCAAGTTTTCCATTGCACATATATTTAAGAAAAGAGACATTTTCTTGATTTGCCGTGAAAGGCGATTTTTTTGGCATTTATAGCCGATTTTGGCGTTTATAGCCGATTTTTGGCGTTTATAGCCGATTTTGGCGTTTATAGCCGATTTACAATCCTTATCAACAATGAAAGACAAGAATTGTGATTTTTGTCTCTTTTAAAAAATACAAACTACAATGAAAAGCAAGAAAAGGAGGATCTAACTTCTCAGGAGATTGTGGGGGACTCGTTTAGATTGACGGTCGCAAGCCATATGTGGGCTTCGCCATCATCCATGCAGATGAGAACAGAGGATGCTATTGATTCGCTTGGCTTGGCTATAACCTCGGGTTTTTAGAAGACAAAGACCAAAGGAAGGTCCTATATCCAATAAAAAACCGAGTAGACGGGCTGAAAAGCCATATCTAAGCCATTGGAGGCAGGAGGAGAAGGCAAGGACCTTGGGGGGGGGTACCCCCCAAGGGACTTTTGTCACCTTGTTGCGGTGGCCGGTGTAGAACTTCCGCAGAGTTTTCTCTCTTTTTCTTTTCTCTGGATTTCTGACTGCTGTCTGATGTTTGTTGTGTGTTTTTTCTGATCTCTGTCTGCTGTCCTTTCTTCTTGGAGAGCTCTCCTATTTATAGGCTTTTAGGTAGCCATTTAGGAGGGTTTATGGGCTTTTATTGTCATTAAGCCGCATAATGGGAGGAGTTACAAAATTGAATTGTTTATTTTGTAACTCCTTTTTCTTGGCTTCTGATTGGCCGGAGGAGATTGAGGGCATTTAATCGCCTTTAATCGCCATGATGGGAGGAGTTTCATGGGTTAAATGCCATGAATCTCTTGACTTGTAACTCCCGAATGCTTGCTTCTGATTGGGCCGTCCAAAGAAATGGATTAATGACTGTAATAAAGTTAGTCAATTAATCGCATTAAGTGGTCGCCGAGCAGCTGAAGAGTCGCGGGCCGTGCCACGTCTTTTGGAATTCTTCTGTCGATGATCATCGATGGATCTTCATGTAGATCGACATCAGATGACCATGTAATTTCAGGTGTTTGTTGCCAACAGCGGGTCGGTGCCATCTGTCCTGTCGATTTCTCGATCGGTCGGGTGGAAAGCACACTTTTTTTGGTTGACCGGGTGGCGATCAATACTGTCTTTGATACTCTTGATGATTTACCCATGTTTTGGACGGATATCAGAGGACTTGGTGTCTCAAAAGCATGAATTTTGGAAAGTACCAGAGGCTGGACCCCTCGAATCGCGAAAAAACGGCGAAAACCGGGGTTTCCGGGGCTTTCCCGGCGACCCCGGGGTCCATGGTCGCCGGCGACCCTGGCCCAGGGTCGCAGGGGCCTGCGACCTTGGGCCAGGGTCGCAGGGGCCTGCGACCCTGGCCCAGGGTCGCAGGGGTCTGCGACCCTGGGGGGTTTTCCCCCTTTGGTCCCGTTTTGCGTCCGTTTTTGCTCTTTTTTGATTCTTTTTTCTTCTGTACTTTCTTTGACATTTTGATCATTATTGGCCTGATTTCTTTGTAGGAAACCTGATGAGAATCCTTGCATTTTATTTTGCAAAGTTTCCAATTTCCTGAGAAAGCCGAAGACTTTGTCGCGCAGAGTTGCCGATTTCCCGTCAGAAGCTGAAACTGGGTCAAACGATGTCGGAATGACCTGAAATTTGGTTTGTGAAGCCTGCTGAGCAATAAATAAGACCAACCATAGGCTTTTGTTTGAGTTTTGAAGCCGTTTGGGGTCCTATCACCTGTAGACTTGCTTTTTATCGCGATGAAGATGTCGCGGTTTGATGTGCGGTCAACCGACGTCCGATTGACTTGAAATTTGACAGGGAACCTATTGGAGTCATTTTAAGATGATCCATAGGTTCTGTCTTGGAAATCATGGTCCCGGAGAGCTTTACCGCCGAGAAGCTTGATTTGGCTGTCGGAGAAGCGAAGTTAGGCCAAATGATCTTGAAATGGCTTGAAACTTCTTGCGTACTCCTCTTTTGGCTGTCTGGAAGAATCTTGCAGTTTTTGTTTGATTCTGACAAGATTTTATTTTTGGAAGCAGCATTGCCTATTTATGGCAGGTTGCGACTTCATGTAGCTCTTTGGATCTTGAAAAGGCAAAGTGACATTTTTGGTGTCAACAAATGCCCCCTCGAGGTACAGCGGCGAGTTGCTTAACTTTTGTAGTCGATGTGCCTCGAAGAGATTTTTTGAAGGAGAGCCTGTGACTTGACCAAGAGTCTTTGAGCAATCTTTCTTTTTGGTATTTGTAGCCTTTTGAGCTTCCAGGGGAATTTTATGGTAGTGAAAGGGATCACGTACCATCTCGAGGCAAAGTTTTGAAGATGACATCAGGGATGTGGATTTGGGTTTTGACCTTGTGACCTAACAGGCTATATATGGCAGGTTAGGGGGTCGGGTTTGGTTTTGATCGTGTGACCCAACAAGCTGTATGTGGAATGTTGGGGGATCAATTTTGGTTTTGATCTTGTGACCTAACAGGCTGTATGTGGCAAGTTAGGGGATCAGGTTTTGGTTTTTGGTTTTGGTCTTGTGACCTAACAGGCTGTATGTGGCAAGTTAGGGGACCAGGATTTGGTTTGATTTTTGTGGAATGTCAATTTCAAGATTTTGGCTCAATTTGGTAGATGAGGCTGGATGGTTTGATTTTTGGAAGCTCATGGGGCTTGGAATTTTCTTTTGTATGGTCCAATCAACTCAAAAGAGGCATGGAACCATTTTTGTATGCTCTTGGTAAGAGGGATTTCTCTTTGACTAAAAGCCCAAAATTTTTCTCTTTTTTTTTTTTTTTTTTTTTTTTTTTTTTTTTTTTTTTGTGTCTAGGTGGTCAAACCTGGCTCATATGGGCTAACCCATGGGACCTTAAGCTTTTGAAATGGCTTAGATCTCATATGGTGTCATTAAAGAATATCCAAAATATCTCATTTGGATAGAGAATATTTAAGAATATCTTTACTTGGAGAGAATCTCTCATGATCCCTTTATTTTTGGGATAGAATATCTCAAGATATCTTTCTTTTGGGAAAGAATCCGTCATAGATTGATTTTAGGAGAAAATCTCTCAATATCCCTTTATTTTGGGATAGGATATCTCAAGATATCTTTCTTTTGGGAAAGAATCCGTCATAGATTGATTTTTTGGAGAAAATCTCTCAAGATATCTTTCTTTTGGGAAAGAATCTTGCTAATCTCTTTCTTTTGGTAAGGTTACTAATTAGTAACACTTACCTCTTTCTTCTTTCCTTCTTTGGTTTGCTCTCCTCTATAAAAGCAAGGAGAAGGTTGGATCTCTTGCTTCTACTACTTTTCTTTTGCCAATCATCTCAAGCGGGCTTCAAGACCCAGCGAGCTTTTCTTCTTCAAGATCTTCAAGAGTTTCTTTCTTCTTCTCCATCAATGGCTTCAAGTAAGTTCTTCTTTTCAAGAACACTTCCATTGTAGGAAAAAAAAAGTTCTTCTCTTTTTTTTTTTGTTTCTTTTTTTTTTCTTTTCTTTTTTCTTCTTGTTCACGTGTTTGCCTCCTATTCTTTTTTTTCACACGTTTTTTTTTTGCTTTCTTTTCTTTCTTTTTCTTTTTTTTATGTTTGTTTTTTTTTTTTTTATGTGTGGGCCGTTAGGACAGATCCGTACGGATCTGGCCGTACGGCCACGGGCCTGTGGGCCACGGCCTGTGGGCCAGTCCCTCTTTTTTTTTTTTTCTCTTTTTTTTTTCTCTCCCTCCCCTTTTTTTTTTGAGAGAGTTCTTTCGTTCTTTTTTTTTTTTGTTTTCTTTCTCCTCTTTTTTTTTAGAGAAAGTTTCTTTTTTTTTTTTTTCTCATCATGATAATGCATTTTTTTTTTCGCAAATCTAAATGTTCATGCATGCCTTTAATTTGTAAATTAAACTTTGTAGCATGATGTGATTGCATACCTGAAAGTGTTTGCAAATTTGGGAACTTGGAGCTCGCAGTGATGTTGAGCCCTTCCTGATTTTGCGGAGACTTTTAGGTTTCGAAAGTTGGAGTTTCGGAGCTCGCAGCGATGTTGAGCCCATCTTCAAGCTTTCTATTTCTTTCGGATAGTTCCTTTTCTTCGGAATTGCCCCGTCATCATGTCAAAATTTCGCCAGATTTTTTTTTTAGCGAGATTCTGTCATTTTGATGTTTGATCTTTTTCTTTCCATCCTTTTCAGGTGGTTCCTCCAGAGCGAACAAGGGTAAAGAGCCTGCTACAAGCGTACCTCATCGGTCTTCTAGATCCTCTAATCCGGCCGTTCAGCAGGCTTTCGAGAAGGTCCAGTATGTTGAAAGAAACCTGGAAGAGTGCGACTCCCTCAACAGAGATGAGATGAGGCAGCGACTGATCACTCTCAAGGGAGAGGAATTTATAAGATCATGGTAAGCAGTCGTCCATGGCTGATGGAAGATCAGAGCATTTTGCCCTAAGCCTACCTTCTTCTTTGGTGATGCAGTCCCTGACGACATTACATACCAGAGGAGATCTTTTCAGTTTTCCTTCACAGCAGATGGTGAGAAGAAGACTGTTACTACCCGGTCGATGTTTGATCGCACCGTCTCGATTCTGAGCCTTGCCCCCACGTGCCCCAAGAGGGAAGATCCTCCAAGCTGGGGTGAGAAGGACAAATGTAATCAAGACCGGGGTTTTTGTTGGCGGTTTCTCCTGGATATACGGAGAGGTCGCCTGTTGACATGGACCTGTTGATGCCATCCAGCGGCTACCAGGGCTCTTGATTATCCGTCGGTCGATTTGAGACCGGTGGGCCTTGGTATTTTCAGCGGTGACGGCAGCAATTGGATCAAGCCTTTTCGACTTCGAGGTCGCTTCAATGCTGACTCCGAGTGGAAGTCGTGGACTGATCGCGTCCTGCTGATTGGTGGCGCCGTTTTGAAGGAAGCCGGATTTTTGATGCGGTCCGCGCTTTTAGGGGAGACCGTGATCTTTTCCGACGAGGCCTTCATGGCTATGCTGGAGTCGTTCCTCCCTCAAACCAATACCTTCGTTGTGACGAATGGTGAGATGGTTTTTCTTTGAAGGAGCTTGAGCGCCATTACCGGATTGCCCATCCTCGGCAAACTCTATGAGGAGTTTATGCCGATTGACAGCGTCCTCGAGGGGCAGTCTGAGGAGTTCAGGCTTCTATACTTTCAGCTCGTCGCCTTCTATGATTTTTTGAAGGAGAAGGGGGGTTCGAAAGTTAGATCCAGCAGTTGGAAGAGTTTTTGCTCTTCATTCCCCAACTTCTTTGATAGTAGGGAGCCTTCTGATAGCATGACCCAGGAAGCTGGAGCTCAGGATCCAAGTTCAAAGAAGATCTTGGCCATGCAAGAAGAGTTAAGAGATTTCTGTGCAAGTACAAACGCCATATGTCCTGACATTGCACTGAGGAGAGATCTCGCTGTGTACCTCACTTATTGGCTTGGTGAGGCTGTATTTGCTGGAGGAGATGGAACGCACATCAGGCCGCATTGTATTTTTCCGGCTTGTCAGATGGCGTTTGGAGAGCAGCTTGCTTTGGTGCCAGCTCTTTACTCCTACCTGTGTACCGAACTGCAGGCTGCTGCTTTTCTAGTTCGGCTTGGGCTTCCCATGAATAGGGTATTTTCAGCCCATATCTTTTATTCGTGGTATGTATACCACTGTCCTGGCTTCCATCGGCTGGGTGCTTGCACAGGATGATGATCCTCTGATGATTCGACTGGCTAAGGGCAAAGCCGTGTCCGAATCACTTTTGTTTGCCCGCATGAGGATCCGACGGTTCAGGGACGTCGAGATGGGGCAATCTTCAGTAAAGCTTTCTCCGGAGTTGCGAAGAAGGCTTTTGATTTTGGTGCCTCCCGAGACTCTACCAGGGCGAGGTCGGGAAGGCATTATTCCTTGACAAATGCAGAGAGGAGAGTGGCTTTTCAGCATACGTGTCGGCACGATGGTGTACCGCAGACATCTTTTCGTCGACTATCCAGCCGTATGTACCCTCTCGCTTTGCTTTGCAGCTTGGCTTTTCTCAGGCGTTGTTGGAGCGCCTTCAAGCATGGTGAAGCGCTTTGGAGGCTTACAGGACGGGAGAAATGCATGGGCTTTTTATAGTGCTGAAGACACTACAGCCATGATTTCTTATCCTGTGTTGCTGACTTCCCGGACTGCCGGCTTTGCGAAGTGGTTCGCGGAGAGCTTCTCGGCATATCGGGGACTTTCCAGGAAGGAGCTTGATGTGAAGCTGGTATCTGGAAAGGGCCTTGGAAAGTCGGATGGCATCCGGCGAGAGGAAGTTTGGGCCTTCCTTTCTGGAGAGAAGCACAAGATAGGCTTTCTCGGTGACCAGGGCGTCATCGGTTCTGAAGCTGTTCGAGAAATACCTGACGAGGCTTTGGAGCAGCTAGAACAGGAGGAAGCCGAACTTGGCGCTTGGATGCAAGCGGCACAGAGGCAAGCTTCCGTGGAGTCTACTGGCAAGAGCAGACCATCCAGTGATGAGTCAAGTGGGAAACCTGACTCTGACAGCGGGGTAGGTTCTTCTAAGAAGCGAGCCCGCAGAAGTAAGAGGAGGAGGAGTCATCATCGCAGCCAGGGGCAGCATGAGGATTCTCCTAACTTGGAAGTTCCTCTTACTATCAATGAGGATGTGCCAGTGGATGCTGACGAGCCTCCGGAGAAGAGAAGCCGAGAAGAAGAGACCGTCGGTGAAGGTATGATTCTTCCTTTTTCTCTTTCCATTTCTTTTCATGGGATTTTTTCCATGTTATGATTTGCTTCTTGTTTCTGCTTTTCTTCTTTTTTTTTTTTTAGCAGAGGAAGACTTGGTGATGCCTGAGGTCCCAACCGATGAGGTGGTGATGGATCCTGTTGAGGCACCTGAAGAAGAACCGAGGGACTCTGGAGTAGATCCAGAATCTCCAATTGGTACGACTTCTTTTGCTCTTTTTTTTTTGTTTGTGACTCCGCTTGCTAACACATTTTTTTTTTTTTGTCAGCTGACTTGCCACAGGGTTCTGATGACTTTGAACCATCGATGGACGCAAATGTTGATGATGCTTTCGATGAGTTCATGGAGGAAGAAAGTGTTCCGCCAGTCGTCGAAGAAGGTATTTTGTAGTTATAACTCTGATAATGATTTTCAAACAGGGTCATATTCATACCTTTTTGTGTTTCCTTTGCAGGTTTTGAAGTGGCAGAGGAGGATCCGTTGCTTCCAGAGCAAGAGATGCCAGAGGTTGATCCAGAGGTAGAGATTCCTGGGACCAGCTCTGACAATATTGAGGAGATTCCTCGCGCTGAGATTCCTTCCCGAGCAGGAGCAGCTTCAGCTGGAAAGAGTTCTTTTGTTACTCTTTCAACAGATGATGACATGAGTAGCCGACCAACGGAGTTGGGCGAATCCTCAGCTGGGCCATCTCTTCTTTTTGCGAAGAAGGTGGTGGTGCGAGTTGTGCGCTCTTGGATTGAGACTCTCCTTTCTGGGCACTTGGAAGTCGGATTTGGCATGATCCAGCATGTTCAGGAGATTCTCAGTGATGCTGAAGAGGCTGGTCTGGATGTCACAGGTGCCAGGGCGATCGTTGATAGGATCATTGCACTGGGTGACAAGTGGTTTGAGACCGTAAGTTTGGCTGATGACCAGTTCTTCAAGGAGATGTTCCTGGACCCTGCTGATAAGGCTAAGTCTGACCTAGATGAGGCTACAGAAAGCAAGAAGGTGGCAGTCCGAAAGAGGAATAGAGAAGAGCTAACCATCATCGGGCTGACACATGACCCTTAACATCCTTGATAGGGAGGTCGATGAGGCCAGGAAACGTCTTGAGCTTCTGCAGGCACAAGTCGCTGCCAAATGGGCTGAAATTACAGAGGCTCGTGAAAGGGAGACTGTCCTGATTCACCATGTTGCAGATGCCGAACAGGTTCTCAAAAGGAAGTTTGATGAGGATAAACAATGGCAAGCTGCTCGAGGTAAGCTTCCTGGTGTGAGAGAAGGGGTACAGCCCACTCCAGCATCTCATGGCAAGTTCCTGAAGAAGCGTGCCTTGGAATCCTTGACAGCTGAGGCTAAAAGTCTGCTTGGGGAGCTGAACTCTTGGCTGGAGACCATCTTTGATTGAGCTCCTGTATACAGAAACCATCCTTCTTTCTTTTTTTTTTTTTTTTTTTTTTTTTTTTTTTTGGTACCACTTGTATATTTTTTTTTGGTACTTATTCTTTTGCAGTGCTTGTGAACACTCTCTTTTTTTTGGTACCACATGTATTTTTTTGGTACTCTTTTTTTTTGTAGTGCTTGTGAACACTTTCTTTTTTTTTTTTTGTTATCCCTACGCTCACTTTAATCTTTTTGTGATAAAAGTAATTGCTAAATGGGATGCTTTTTTTTGTTATCCCTACGCTCACTTGAATCTTTTTGTGATAAAAGTAATTGCTAAATGGGATTTGATCAAAAGGTTGTCATTTTGTGAAAATCTTTTGTCAAATGATTGTTTTGGCATGAAAGCCAGGTTTTTTGTTTGTGGCATGGAAGCCAATTTTGGCATGAGAGCCAGCTTTTCTTGTGGCATTGATAGCCGAGTTTTTTTTTGTTTGTGGCATTTATAGCCAATTTTGGTGGCATTGATAGCCGAATTTGTTTTGTGGCATCTATAGCCGGTTTTTGGTGGCATTGATAGCCTGTTTTGTTTTGGTGGCATTGATAGCCGTTTTTGAAATCCAAGTTTTTTTTTTTTGTTTGTGGCATTGATAGCCGGTTTATTTTTTGGTGGCATTGATAGCCGGTTTGTGGCATTTATAGCCTGTTTTGATGGCATTTATAGCCGGTTTTGGTTTTCAAAAATGCAAGTATCGACTAAAAGTCGCCTCCCTGCTGAATGTTCTTGCAAGTATCGATGGAATATCGCATCCTTGCTCATTCGGTTGCGAGTATCGATGGAATGTCGCATCCTCGCGGATTTGGGTGCAAGTATCGATGGAATGTCGCATCCTTGCTTTTCAAAAATTTTGGTTTTGCGGGTACTGACTTGATGTCGTTTCCCCATGATTTTTGAAATTTGTGGTTTTCTCGAACCTTTGGGTCATGGATATCAACTGAAATGTTGCGTCTCCACAGTTTTTTTAGGTTTTTTTCGAACCTTTGAAATTTGGGTTGTGGATATCAACTGAAATGTTGCGTTTCCACGGTTTTGGATTTTGCAAGTATCGACGAAATGTCGCTTCCCTGCGGGTTTTTGAAAAACCATTTTTTTTGTTTAAAGACACGAGGGTCATAAGTTTTGACCTAAAACCATTTTGGCGGTAAAAGGCAGGGTGGACTAGGATGGAAATCCCTGAATCCGGATTTTGTTTCAAACCATGAATTTTGGGTTCAAGGGTTGGAAATTTTGGTCAAGTTAGGGAAAGGTTCCTAAACTTGGATATATATATATATTTTTTTGAACAATGAACGATGAAAGTAAACATTGTTTTAGATTTCTAGAAATTTCAATTTTTGACATGAAAATTCTGAAAAAGGGTGGGTTTAGCGAGCGTGTACCTGGAAACGGTTTTGGCCGTACAGGCATTGCTCTTACCCAGTTGGGTAAGTCTTCAAGGGTAGTACCGCTTTAAGAACTTGCCATTGATGGGCAGCATACATCTGTCACCTTCCATGTTTAGGAGTGCGTATGCGCCATTGGAGAAAACTTTGTCGATGACGTAGGGTCCCTCCCATTTTGGCTCGAATTTGCCTTTGGACTTGTGAGCGAAGACCATTGGTCTTTTTACCGCAAGAACCAAGTCATTCTTTTTGTAGGCGCGTTGTCTGACCCTTTTATCGAAAGATCCTGCCATACGTGCTTGGTAAAGTTCAATGCTTTGTTGAGCTTCGAGCCGTCTCTCATCGAGATTGTCCAGCTCATGGAGCCGCAATTTGACATTGCTTTCTTGAGTCATGTCATTTTGCAAGGATACCCTCAAGGAAGGAATTTGTACTTCCAAGGGCACGACAGCTTCGCATCCATAGACCAAGGAGAATGGTGTGCTATGTGTTGGTCCTCGAACGGTGGTTCGATAGGCCCATAAAGCTTCAGACATTTTGTCGCTCCAGTCTCTTTTGTGATTAGAGACCATTTTTTTGAGGATTTTGCAGAGTGTCTTGTTGAAAGCTTCTGCTAAACCGTTTGCTGCCGGATTGTATGGAGTCGAAGGACAGCTTTGGATTTTGTATTTGTCGCAGAACCTGTAGAATCGATGATCCCGGAACTGTGGTCCGTTATCATGGACGAATCTTTTGGGTATACCGAAACGACAAATGATGTTGGTGCGTAGGAACTGAAGGACTGATGAGGTCTTCATTTCGTTAAACGCAAATGCTTCTGACCACTTGGAGAAATAATCCGTAGCGGCGAAGATGAAGCGATGACCTTTGCTTGAAGGGGGAGAAATAGGACCTATGATGTCCATACCCCAGGCTTCGAAAGGCCATGAGATCGCTGTAGGATGCAGCCATTCTGGAGGCATGTGAATGTAATCTCCATGAACTTGGCATTGTTGGCAGCGCTTAGCAAATTGCATTGCGTCAGCTACCATGGTAGGCCAGTAATATCCTAACCTTTTTATCTGATCATAGAGCTTAGGTCCAGCCTGATGAGCTCCACAAAGACCAGCATGAACTTCTTTGAGTGTTTCTTCAGCCTCTTGTTGTGATAAGCAGCGTAGAAGTACTCCGTTGAAGGATTTCCTGTAAAGGATTTTTGATGGAATATCCAAATGGAAGCTTGGGGTTCGCCTTTGGATGCTTACCCGTTCTTTTGGATCTTCAGGTAGGATTCCGAACATAATGTAATCAATGAACGGATCCCTCCAGTCGCCGATTGAAGTTTGAAGGATTGAAATCCGACTTCCGACCACTTGGTGGTATTCAGCAACTGCTTGGTGTGTGTTAAGAGGAGGAAGGATTCTTCTTTCGCACACTGTGACTTGCATGTTTTCCCCTTCCTGGATTGCCATGGATGCGGCAAGTCCGGCTAGGGCATCTGCACGTATATTTTCACCTCTACGAATGTGGGTGATGTGACAGATGTCAAACTTTTGCAGAAGTGATTGTGCCTTGTTGTAGTAGGGCAACAAATCTGGCTTCCTGACTTCAAATTTCTGATTCATCTGGTTGACGATCAGTTGAGAGTCTCCAAAGACTTCCAGCATGGTGATACCGGATTCGATGGCGAGTTCCAATCCTAAGATCAGAGCTTGATATTCAGCTGCATTGTTTGTGCATGGTTCCAGTAGCGAGAAAGCGTGTGGAATCATGTATTTGTCGGGGCTAACAAAGAGGATGCCAACTCCCGAGATCAGCTGTCTTTTTTCATTTGTCCTGGTTGCACCGTCAAAGTACATGTCCCAGGAGGCACTTTGTGAGAAAGTCTCCACATTGTAGACTGGTTCGTCTGGAAGATCATCTCTGAGTGGAGAATCTTTAGGCAATGGATGCTCTGCGAGGAAGTCTGCTAGAGCTTGCCCTTTGATTGCTTTTTGTGGTACATACCTAATATCAAATTGTGACAGAAGGATGGACCATTTTGCCAGTCGAGCATTGAGAGAACCTGCCTTTGTGACAAGGACCTTTAAGAGGTTGACCCTCGAGACCAGGTAGACTGTGTTGGAAAGCAAGTAGTGACGCAGCTTTTGTACGGCGAACATCACTGCAAGACATTCTTTTTCGACTGGAGAGTAGCGATGCTCTGCACCTACTAGCATGCGACTGAGGTAATATAGAGCAGCTTCTTTTCTTTGATCATTTTCTTGCGCAAGCAGAGCTCCCAGAGAGTGATCAAGGGCTCTTGTGTACAAGATGAATGGTTTTCCAATGGTAGGAGCAGCTAACACTGGAGGTTTTGTCAGGTATGACTTGATGTCTTGGAAAGCAGCTTCACAGTCAGCATCCCAGACAAAGTTTACACCTTTTTTCATCAACCGGGAGAATGGACGGCATTTCCCCGAAAGATTGGAGATGAACCGTCTGATGTAGGCCAATCTCCCTTGAAGCCCTTTGAGTTCTCTCAAGGTTTTTTGATTTGTTGCCGATGATCATGGAGCGGATTCTGGCTCTCATGTTGTTTCGGCAGATGTCGACTAGCGACGCTTGTGGCAATACATCAGAGCATTTGTATGCCATTGCTTTCCACTTGTGAATGAAGTCATATGTTGATTCATTCTCCCCCTGTTTTAGGCTGCACAGCTGAGCCATAGTAGCGGGATGATCTTCACCTTTGAAGTGAGTGAGGAAGCGTGTCTCTAGCATGGCCCAGTTTTGGATTGAGTCCTCCGGCAGAGTGGAGTACCAATCGAAGGCCGTACCTTTTAGGGTACTTGCAAAGAGGCGGATCTTGAGTGCATCTTGATCCGCGATAGCTCCCGTCAAGATCTTGAAGTGGATGACGTGCTGTCTGGCTGATCCTTTCCCCGTATATGTTTGGAGAGTAGGATGCTTGAATTTGGTGGGGAACGGGACCGAGTCCATCCATAAGGGATATGGTGGCTTGATCCCATGCTCCTTGAGTATATCCTCTTCTTTTGCTTTGGCGAGGATACCGTCTACGTCCTTTTTGGTAAGGGCGCGTGACTCATTTTCTTCTCTATTTACCTCGTCGTCTTGATGATTCGGAGGAGGTTCATTGTTCGCCTGATTTTGGAAGGCGAGGAGAAGGTTTTCCATCAGAGTTTCAATCCTCTGCTGGCCCTGTTCCAACTGCTGGATGCGGGTGATCGCATCTTCTGGAGGTGGATTGTGGGGTGGTGGCTCAGAATTTGTAGCCAAGACATTCATCCTTCGTGATTCGAACGAAGAAACTGTCCTGGTGACTGAGCTGGGGCTCATTCTTTTCGAAGAGGAGCTTGAGGAAGGATCACTCTGCTGTCCTTTGCTTGAAGGAGCAGGGGATTCTTCTGAATGTCTTCTTGTCCTTGAGACGCTGCGGGTCATTGGACGTCGGACATGGATTTTTGTTGCTGATTTTTGGCGCCTTCTGGTTTTTCCAACCATATGGACGGCAGCAACTTGGTTGGGTCTTTCTTTTTCGACCCATTTAGGAGAGACTTGAAGTGTGGGAGGCTGAGTCCTTTGCTTCTGTAGTCTCTTTTGTCTATACGATGCGCGGCGGCGTATACGACGAGCAATTTGAGCTTCGGTCAGCTCTGACTGGGCTCTGACGATGAAGGATGTGCTCCCTCGGGCGCAGCAGCCGAGTCTGTCTTCTTTGTAGCTGGGTAAGGACAGGATGCGAACCCTATCCTTCGCCAGTTGCAGCGAAGCTTTGAATTTGTGAAGTTCGGCCCCTGTAGATATGAAGGGTCGAACTGCAGATTTGTAGGCCTTAGCAGATGCTTGTGGAGGCCTTGTGATGCATGACTTGATTTTGGGCTTGTAGGAACAAGCCGGCTCATGCTGGGATGACTTTGAAGTCAGGTTGGAGATGGGTCTCTCCTCTTTCATGTAAGCAAGAGGATAGAACTGGTTCTCCTTGAGTGGGGCCAGGAATGCTGGCTTAGTGGATGCCTGGGACCTTCTTTGTTTTGGTGAAGGTCTTGGGGACCAAGTCTTGGGGTAGACCTGGTTGTTTGCAGGTTGAGGCTTCGTGGGGCTGCCACGGGCTTCAGGCCTTTTTGTGCTCGCCTTTGGTGTCACGGTAGTGACACGTTGAGAGGCGAGTTTCTGCTTCTTGGAGGGAGCAGCTTGTTCCTCAGGAAGTGGGAATGGTCCCAGCGTCCCGAAGACGATAGTCCGGGGAGTCGAGGTCGACCCGGAGTTCACAGAGTTGCCGAGGGAGTTGACGCTTCGGCAGCTGATGGGGCGCTTGTAGGTGCGCGTGGTTTGCTTCTGTTGAAGCATGAGTTGGTGCTTGCTTTCGTCGAAAGTAATGGTTAGTGAAGCTGCCATTGTTAGTTTTTTCGAAAATTTCTGAAACAAGACCACATCCATTAGTAATCACAAGAATATAATGATCATAAATGGGAAGTTCTATGGTTTCGTCTTTTCAAATTGCTCGAGGTAGATGACCCAAGCAATATGAGGAAGGCAAAATGCCACAGAGGGTACAATTGTTCTGATCGCAGGTGTGGTAAGCCCGGAATGGGCATCCCAGTGACTGCTAGAAGCAATTGTGAACTTAAATTCGACTTATCGAGAAGCAGAGCTTGCTCGAGGTAAGAAGAATATAAAGTTGGAGTTACAGATGTGCCGGTCGCAATACAGTAGACCCTGAAAGGGCGTACTAGTACCGCTAGACACAAATGTTTTGAGACCGCATCTATGAGATGAGATTCTCTGTTTTGAAAGGTCAAGATTGGATTCATCAAAGAGAGCAGATGGTATTCCAATCTGAACACGGGCTCAGCGATTTCCGCGAGCGCCAGTGCTCAGAAAGAAATGAACCATGATTTCTCGGATCTGAATCTAAAAATGACGAGTTTTTTTTTTTGAAAGGCCAATATCGGGTTCATCAAAGAGAGCAAAAGGCACTCTAATCTGAACACGGGCTCAGCGATTTCCGCGAGCGCCAGTGCTCAGAAAGGAGAAGACCAAGATTTCTCTAATCTAAACCCAAAATGACGGAAGTTTTTTTTTTTTGAAGTTTTTTTTTTTTTTGAAGATTTTTTTTTTAAAAAAAATCTTTTTTTTTTATTTTTTATTTTTTTTTTAAGATTTTTTTTTTTTGAAAAATTTTTTATTTTTTATTTTTTATTTTAAAATTTTTATATTTTTTTTTTTATTTATATTTTTTTTTATTTAAAAGACGAGAGAGTACACATAGGCCTCCTAACCCGGTCTTATGAAATCTTGATTGATAGAATTGCCCCCAGGTAAGGGTAGGATTACTTAATGAACCCGTTTGGAGGACCCTTGCCTAGAACAGTCAAGCTGTCTCCACACTCTGGACAAGGCTTTTCTTTGAATCAACCATGATCAAAGAACACAGTTGGTTTAACCTTAGTGGTCTATGTCTTTTTTTTTATATATTTTTTTTATTTTATTTTTATGAATTCATCGAAGAGAAACCATGGCCCAAAACCTTAGTCGAACAGGCTCAACATTTCTGCAAGCGCGATGAACGATAGGAACAGATCAAGGTTTCTCAATTTTGAATCCAAATTGAGAAATCCAAATTTTTTTTTAATTTTTTTTTTTTATATATATATATATATTTTTTTTTGATTTTTTAATGAACTCATCGAAGAGAAACCATGGCCCAAAACCTTAGTCGAACAGGCTCAACATTTCTGCAAGCGCGATGAACGATAGGAACAGATCAAGGTTTCTCAATTTTGAATTCAAATTGAGAAATCTAAATTTTTTTTTATATATATATATATATATTTTTTTTGATTTTTGATGAACTCATCGAAGAGAAACCATGGCCCAAAACCTTAGTCGAACAGGCTCAACATTTCTGCAAGCGCGATGAACGATAGGAACGGATCAAGGTTTCTCAATTTTGAATTCAAATTGAGAAAATAAATTTTTTGTTTTTTTTTTTTAAATTTTTTTTTTTTGAAAAGAGAAAGAATGGAAATAAATTCAAAGAATTAGAAATTTCCAAACAAAAAATCTCATCTCATTTTTTTTTGCAGAATTCAACATAGGCCACCAATTATAAAGTAGCCAAGGAATCAAGAAAAGAAATATAAGCATAGAGCAAAATATATGATATGCAAATATTTCATTTCTAGCATCGTGTTCTCAAACAAACGAGTCCCACCGGGTGATGCCAGCTTGATGGACCGCGCTCCTGCTCGGGTTCCTACCGAGGTCGGCGGACGTGGGAGTCCGTCGGGTCCGACCCTTTCGTAACCGGGGGGCAGGGGCGTGCATCAACATTTCTTTTTTTTGTGGGTGTGCCAGATTTTATATTTTACTTGGAATTACAAGTGGTGATCCGGAGATCAACCTTCGCAAGTAAAAAGGAAATCAACTTCTTTCAAGTTTTCCATTGCACATATATTTAAGAAAAGAGACATTTTTCTTGATTTGCCGTGAAAGGCGATTTTTTGGCATTTATAGCCGATTTTGGCGTTTATAGCCGATTTTTGGCGTTTATAGCCGATTTTGGCGTTTATAGCCGATTTACAATCCTTATCAACAATGAAAGACAAGAATTGTGATTTTTGTCTCTTTTAAAAAAATACAAACTACAATGAAAAGCAAGAAAAGGAGGATCTAACTTCTCAGGAGATTGTGGGGGACTCGTTTAGATTGACGGTCGCAAGCCATATGTGGGCTTCGCCATCATCCATGCAGATGAGAACAGAGGATGCTATTGATTCGCTTGGCTTGGCTATAACCTCGGGTTTTTAGAAGACAAAGACCAAAGGAAGGTCCTATATCCAATAAAAAACCGAGTAGACGGGCTGAAAAGCCATATCTAAGCCATTGGAGGCAGGAGGAGAAGGCAAGGACCTTGGGGGGGGGTACCCCCCAAGGGACTTTTGTCACCTTGTTGCAGTGGCCGGTGTAGAACTTCCGCAGAGTTTTCTCTCTTTTTCTTTTCTCTGGATTTCTGACTGCTGTCTGATGTTTGTTGTGTGTTTTTTCTGATCTCTGTCTGCTGTCCTTTCTTCTTGGAGAGCTCTCCTATTTATAGGCTTTTAGGTAGCCATTTAGGAGGGTTTATGGGCTTTTATTGTCATTAAGCCGCATAATGGGAGGAGTTACAAAATTGAATTGTTTATTTTGTAACTCCTTTTTCTTGGCTTCTGATTGGCCGGAGGAGATTGAGGGCATTTAATCGCCTTTAATCGCCATGATGGGAGGAGTTTCATGGGTTAAATGCCATGAATCTCTTGACTTGTAACTCCCGAATGCTTGCTTCTGATTGGGCCGTCCAAAGAAATGGATTAATGACTGTAATAAAGTTAGTCAATTAATCGCATTAAGTGGTCGCCGAGCAGCTGAAGAGTCGCGGGCCGTGCCACGTCTTTTGGGATTCTTCTGTCGATGATCATCGATGGATCTTCATGTAGATCGACATCAGATGACCATGTAATTTCAGGTGTTTGTTGCCAACAGCGGGTCGGTGCCATCTGTCCTGTCGATTTCTCGATCGGTCGGGTGGAAAGCACACTTTTTTTTGGTTGACCGGGTGGCGATCAATACTGTCTTTGATACTCTTGATGATTTACCCGTGTTTTGGACGGATATCAGAGGACTTGGTGTCTCAAAAGCATGAATTTTGGAAAGTACCAGAGGCTGGACCCCTCGAATCGCGAAAAAAACGGCGAAAACCGGGGTTTCCGGGGCTTTCCCGGCGACCCCGGGGTCCATGGTCGCCGGCGACCCTGGCCCAGGGTCGCAGGGGTCTGCGACCCTGGGGGGGTTTTCCCCCTTTTTGGTCCCGTTTTGCGTCCGTTTTTGCTCTTTTTTGATTCTTTTTTCTTCTATACTTTTCTTTGACATTTTGATCATTTATTGGCCTGATTTCTTTGTAGGAAACCTGATGAGAATCCTTGCATTTTATTTTGCAAAGTTTCCAATTTCCTGAGAAAGCCGAAGACTTTGTCGCGCAGAGTTGCCGATTTCCCGTCAGAAGCTGAAACTGGGTCAAACGATGTCGGAATGACCTGAAATTTGGTGTGAAGCCTGCTGAGCAATAAATAAGACCAACCATAGGCTTTTGTTTGAGTTTTGAAGCCGTTTGGGGTCCTATCACCTGTAGACTTGCTTTTTATCGCGATGAAGATGTCGCGGTTTGATGTGCGGTCAACCGACGTCCGATTGACTTGAAATTTGACAGGGAACCTATTGGAGTCATTTTAAGATGATCCATAGGTTCTGTCTTGGAAATCATGGTCCCGGAGAGCTTTACCGCCGAGAAGCTTGATTTGGCTGTCGGAGAAGCGAAGTTAGGCCAAATGATCTTGAAATGGCTTGAAACTTCTTGCGTACTCCTCTTTTGGCTGTCTGGAAGAATCTTGCAGTTTTTGTTTGATTCTGACAAGATTTTATTTTTGGAAGCAGCATTGCCTATTTATGGCAGGTTGCGACTTCATGTAGCTCTTTGGATCTTGAAAAGGCAAAGTGACATTTTTGGTGTCAACACACAGGCTTTCCGTGCCTTTGTGCAGGACGGTGCACAATCTGTCCATGCCTTTGAGCAGGACAGTGCACAGTCTGTCCGTGGGTTCGTCAGGATGGTGCACAGTCTGTCCTTGCATTCGTGCAGGCCGGTGCACAGTCTGTCCATGCCTTCGTGCTAGACGGTGCACATTCTGTCTGTGCCTTCGTGCAGGACGGTGCACAGTGTGTCCATGCCTTCAAGCTAGATGGTGCACAGTCTGTCCCTGCCTTCGTGCAGAACGGTGCATAGTCTGGCCGTCCCTTCGTGCAGGATGGTGCACAGCCTGTCCCAGCTTTCTTGCAAGATGGGGCACAGTCTATCCCAGACTTCGTGCAGGACGGTGCGCAGTCTGTCCGTGCAGAATGGTGCAGACTCTGTCCCAGCCTTCGTGCAGGACGGTGCACAGCCTGTCCGAGCCTTTGTGCTGGACGGTGCATAGTCTGTCCGTGCGTTGGTGCAGGATGGTGCACAGTCTATCCATGCCTTTGTTCTGGACGGTGCGCATTCTGTCCGTGCCTTCGTGCTGGACGGTGCACAGTGTGTCCGTGCCTTCGTGTAGGACGGTGCACAGTCTGTCCGTACCTTCGTGTAGGACGGTGCTCTGTGTATCCCTGCCTTCGTCCTGGACGGTGCACAGTTTGTCCCTGCCTTCGTGCAAGACGGTGCACAGTCTGGCAGTGCCTTCGTGTAGGACGGTGCACAACCTGTCCCAGCTTTCGTGCAGGACGGGGCACAGTCTATCCCAGCCTTCGTGCAGGACGGTGCACGGTCTGTCCATGCCTTCATGCAAGATGGTGCACAGTCCGTCCGTGCGTTCGTGAAGGACGGTGCACAGTCTGTCCGTGCCTTCGAGCAGGACCATGCACAGTCTATCCGTGCGTTAGTGCAAGATGATGCACAATCTGTCCGTCCCTTCGTGCAGGATGGTGCAAAGTCTGGCAGTGCCTTCGTGGAGGACTGTGCACAGTCTGTCCGTGCGTTCGTGCAGGACGGTGTACAGTCGGTACGTGCCTTCGTCCAGGACCGTGCACAGTGTGTCCGAGCCTTTGTGCAGGACGGTGCACAGTCTGTCCGTACCTTGGTGCAGGACAGTGCAAAGTGTGTCCGTGCCTTCGTCCAGGACCGTGCACAGTGTGTCCGAGCCTTCGTGCAGGACGGTGCACAGTTTGTCCGTACCTTGGTGCAGGACAGTGCAAAGTGTGTCCGTGCCTTCATGCTGGACGGTGCATAGTCTATCCTAGCCTTCGTGCGGGGGGGTGCACAGTTTGTCCGTGCGTTTGTGCAGGACAGTACAGACTCTGTCCCAGCCTTCGTGTAAGATGGTGCACAGTCTGTCATGCCTTCATGTAGGACGGTGCACAGGCTATCCCTGCCTTCGTGCAAGACTATGCATAGTCTGTCCGTGCGTTTGTGTAGGACGGTGCACAGTCTGTCCCTGCGCTCGTGCAGGACGGTGCACTGTCTGTCCGTGCCTTAGTGCAGGACGGTGCACTGTTTGTCCGTGCCTTAGTGCAGGACGGTGCACATCATGTCCGTGCCTTCGTACAGGAAGGTGCACAGTCTGTCCGTGCATTCGTGTAGGACGGTGCACAGTCTGTCCGAGCCTTTGTGTAGGACGGTGCACGGTCTGTCCTGGCCTTCGTACAGAACGGTGCATAGTGTGTCTGTGCCTTCATGCAGGATGGTGCACACCCTATCCTAGCCTTCCTGGAGGACGGTGCACAGGCTGTCCCTTCGTTCGTGCAGGACGGTGCACAGTCTGTCCGTGCGTTTTTGCAGGACGGTGCACATTCTGTCCCTGCGTTCGTGTAGGACGGTGCACAGTCTGTCCGTGCCTTAGTGCAGGACGGTGCACAGTCTCTCCGTGCCTTCCTGCAGGACGGGGCAAAGTCTGGCCATGCCTTCGTGCAGGACAGTGCAAAGTCTGGCCGTGCCTTCATGGAGGTGAAAGTCCAAGGGATCCTACCCTAGAGGGGGGGGTGAATAGGGTGATCTACACTTAATGACTAATTACGGCCAATTTTAATTTCTTTAAAATAAACTAGTCACATGTGATGATTAACATATAAAATGCGGAAGCTTAAACAAAACAATCACCATAAATCAATCACCACTACACAAGGATTTATAGTGGTTCGGCCTCAATGCCTACATCCACTACCGGCTTGTGTATCCAACACCCCACCGGATTTCCACTAATATGCTTTTCAAAAGGCTAAGCAATAACCTCTACAATATGCTTTCCAAGGATAAGCAATAACCTTACAATGTTGTTTTTCTAGGCTAAACAACAACCTATACACAATGCTTTTATATGGCTAAGCAATAACCTTACAAGCAAATGATTACTCTCAAAGAAAGTGTCTTGACAAACACTCTAAGAGATTACAATTAAGCTCAAATGAAATTGCCTCTAAATAGGCGAATATGAAAATGAAAAGCTAACTCACACAACACTCTAAGTAATGCAAAGATGAATGCTCATGAAGTGTGTGTGTGTAGAACTTCAATCAAGATAAAATTAAGTCCAATGAATTTTATGCTTAAAGCATTTCAAAGTTTAAAGCACATAGAAGATATGATTGAAGTCAAATGCAAATCACTTGAACAAATACAAACTTGTGAATGATATGAAAATCTAAATATCACAAGTTGTATGAAAATGATTAAGACTAATCAAGTGATGCATGTGCAATGTTGTTTTCAAAAACTAATTTAACTAAGGTTTAAATGAATGAAAACAACAAAGAGAGTTTCAAACAAGTTAATGTATCATGCTATAAAGAAATCAAAGATTTTGGCTAAGCATGATTGACAAAGTTTAAAACAAAACTTGGTTTGAAATCAAGGGTGAAGAATCCAATAACTAAAATCAAAGATTAAGAGAAGAATGGATTCAACACATCATAGTTAATATGCTTAAAAACATTTACCAATAGTTTAGACAAAGCATAAAACATATGATTAACAAAAGGCAAAGCTTACTTGGTGGTTTAACTTCATTAATCCAAGCTTTAGCTTTTCCTAATGACCATTAGCCTTCCTTAGCTTGATCCCCTTTCTTTTGCCTCAAAATACCTCAAGAAGGGCTTCAAAGATCATCACCATGGCTAAAGGAATGAACTTACTTTTATAGAAAAAGTGTTCAAACGGCTACCTGTCGGTCGACCGACAGGTAGGTGTCGGTCGACCGACACCTCAACGGTCACTAAGCAACGGTCATTTTTTCGAACGTTTCCTGACCGTTATACATCTGTCGGTTGACCCTCATTTGTCGGTTGACCGACAAGGAACCGACGGCTGAACCGACAGCACAAAAATGTTGAAAATGTAGCTGTCTGTTTTTGGAACCGATGGAGCCTCTTGGTTGGCCTCGGTTCCACTGTCGGTTGACCGACTGCTTGACGTCGGTTGACCGACAGCTCTAGACAAAAATCCCAACTTTAGCACATTTCAAAGTATTTTCATGTAGGGATTTTTGGGCCATTAAACCAAGCTTGGAAACATGATTTTAAATCATCTAAGTGCTTTTAAAATCATGAAACATTAAAAGCCAAATATAATATGAAACTTTAAAACATGGGCTAGCTTGATTTAAGATCTTTTCAAAAACAAATGCATCCAAGATTTAAATCCAAAACATGCACAAACTAAGATTTACAATATTTAAAAACAATGCATGTAGAAAATCAGATTTCAAGGTTTTTAACTCAATGCATGTGTGAAAATTCATGAGATGCTAAAATGATAATGCATCCATCAAATTGCAATACACAAAATCCCTAACAATCTCCCCCTTTGCAATTTGATGGCAAACCTTTTATATGTTGGCAAACTTTGCTCAACACTATATTTTCACACAGTCTTCAGCTCCTCCTTGGCTGGACAATCCTTGAAATCTTCTTGGAAGCTTCTTCATTCAGCTTGGGCTCTAGCTTCATTCTTCTTGATGCTTGGAGCTTGATCAATCTTCAAGCTTTCTCTTCAACTTCCTTTCTTTAGACCCAGCATCTTCTTTAGCTCCCAAGCTCTTTCTTCTATCATCTTCTCCCCCTATGATCATGCATTCTCTCCAATGCATTCTCTCGCTTTGGGTAGAAGATCATACAATGTCTCTCCCCCTTTGACATTGAATTGCACATCTCTCCCTTTAGCAACTTGAGCACTCTCTTCCCCTTATTCTCTCAAATTGCCCCCCCTTAATTATCTCCCCCTTTGACATTAAATTGCAAAGGTATCAATTGAGGAGGGGTACCTACAGACATGAAAAAAGGAAAATACCTTTCAGTAGCACCTGTTAACATAAGTAATTGAAAATGAAATACATAACAGGTTATCATGCATGGGTAGTAAGCTTATAAGGGTACAGAGCCAATATAAGGGTGAATTTGATCAACTCTAATGCTTCCTAAGAAGGTTTACTCCCCCTCAATCCATACTCTTCTTTTGTCAAACTTTTGACAAAGATTTAACTAATAGGTACAAGAAGAAGATGGTTTAATCAATTGAGGGTTAACTTCAAGAGAAGAATTAGATACCAATTGATAATAATAATTGACTATAAAGTACAAATTGATCAAATTACCAATATAAAGATGTACCAATTGACGGATAAGCTATAGGATAATTAAAGAGCAAGGTCAAAAGGAGATACTAAACATAGCACAAATCATTATAACTATGAAAATCATTATGCTATGAAAGTTTTGAATTCATTTCATACAATCATTGGATATAACTATCATGCTCAAGATGAATGAAATGAAGTTCAATCATGAAGCCTAACCTCACCATTAACCAACCAAGATTATGAACACATAAACATGGTGGTCATGTGATTTACCTATAAGAGCATGAGAGGTGGCAAACATGGAGATTATGATGCTAATGGAATGTGACATGGAACAAAAGACATATAACTATCAAGTTCAGTCCTATGTACACAAGGTCTGTCACAAACTCAAGATATGATACCAATTGGATATAGATTCTAATTGAAAATGATACCAATTGATTACCAATTGAACATGAAGCATGATTAAGAGCAAGCATGTGACAAACACAAAATTCCAACGAGCATCATAAAATGATATTCATCACTTAGAATAATATAACTAATGAGCATAGTGATGAACAAGAGAAATTGCATAAAAGATATAACTTAGTAGAACATGCAATTTCCAAAGTGTCAAGATCATAAGAATTCAACATCTAAGAAATCCATCAAAGATATAACTATGAGATACAAGGAATGGATTTCAAGGAGGTTCATATGATCAAGCACACTACTATGAAGTTGAAACATGTATAAAGAATGATATCAATAAGAAAAATACACATGAATCAACATCATAACCATCCAAGTCAAATTAAAACTAGAAAGCAAGAGGATGGATTTTTGGGTTCTAGTATGGTAACTACAAAAATAATTAAAGAGCACAACCATACATGGAACAAATAAGCATTTGCATAAAGAATGTAACTAAATGAGCAAAGATGCAAATAGCTTAAAACAACATTCATTTCCATTTGAAATGGCATAATCAAATACAAAAGGAAATGACAACATGGAACATGATTTGAAGAATATAACTAATGAAGTTTTAAAGCAATTCCATTCAAACAATCTTCAAATCATAAACAAAATCCAACAATGGACAAAATGAGTATGAAAATGAAGATAAAACATTTTTCAATTTGTATTCCAAAGAATATAACTACAAGGGCTCATACAAATTGAACATGTAGAAATGCAATACAAGTGATATAACTTAATGGGATCAAAAAGCAAATCTAACATGATGAAAATATAATCAATTAATTTTGAAAACCATGATATATAACTAGAGAAGTACATGAAAACAAAATCAATTGATTAAAAAGAAACAAATGCATTTTAATAAAATGTAACTAAGAAAGAACAAAATGCAAATGCGACATGACCAACAAAAGGATTTACCAATAAGGATAGGTTGGTCAATGAGGTCCAAGGCCTTAAGGTTTGACTATGTAAATAACTTTTGGAATCCACCTAAGGTCTTGAGAGGGTTGGTCTTTGAGGTCCATCATAAAAGTCTCACCAACTATTGGAGATTTGACTTGATAAATTTTCAATTTAGACTTATCACCATGATGTTTAGATTTAACTAAATTTGGCTTAGGTTGGTGATTAGTCTTTTGAGGTTGGTGACTTTTCTTCATAGGGGATTGGTTCACTTTTCTTTTCTTCTTATTTCCTCCCTTTATTTGACTTTTGAATTTTAGATTTAACTTAGCAACTTTATTCAAAAGTTCTTTCATTTGTTGAGTAATGGGAGGAAGATTGAGAAGCTTTTTGTTAATAGATTCTTTTAGAGTTGGTTTAAATTGTTTAACCTTTTTAGAATCTATTTTAGGAGACTCCTTTTTAATAGGTTTTACTTGTTTATTCTTCTTGGAGTCTTCCTTGGTTTTTAGTGTCTTAACCATCATAGAATTTGATTTTACTTTCTTTGGTTCAAAGATGGGTTTAGACACATTGCTTCTCCTTTGTTTGCACTCAAACCTAAAATGTCCTTCAATGCCACAATAATTGCATTTAGTCATGGGCAAGGAGGAATGAGTACTAGAGAATGAGGACTCACCTTTCACAAAAGTGTTGGTGAATTTAGGGTCATATGTAATATTCCTATCAAAACCAAGACCCGTCCTATCTCTTTGAGATTTACCCAATTTAAATAACTTTTCAAATTTCTCTTCACTTTGGATAAACTTGCACTCATACTTTTGTTTATAGCTTTCAAGTTGAGTGACTTGTTCTTTAAGGGTTGAATTTTCATTTTTGACTTTTGTTAATTCAATTTCAATTCCCTTAAAGTTGTTTAGCTCTTCATGGGCAAGTTTTAATTCAAATTTAACTTCATTAATCACATTAGATCCAAGTTCTAGAGTTTTTATCTTAATTTGTGCATTAGATAAATTTTCCATATAAATGGTTAACTTGGATTCTAAATTGTTAATGTTTTCATCTTGCCTTTTTAATTGATCTCTTAGTTTAGAGTTTTCTTTATTAAGATCATCATAATCTATCTTTGATTCTCTTAGATCATCTTTAATATTAGATAGGTTATGCAAAGAGATCATGAACTTAGATTCTACACAATTTATTAATTCATCTTTTTCTCTAAGTTCATTTTTAGAAGAGACTAATTCTTGGTTTAGCCTTTTAGATTCTTCTTTTAATTTTTTGTTCTTCTTAGAAAGCTCTAAGGAAAATGTGCATAATTCCTCATAAGCTTGTTCAATATCATTTTCATTTTCATCATTTTCTTCTTCTTTTAATTCAACTTGGGATTCATTAATTTCAATGTTTGAATCTCCAATAGAAGGAAGAATGAGGGGTCTAGAAGAATCTACCAAAGAATCTACAAAGTCTAAACTAGTGGAATCCATTCTTATGATTTTCATGAAAGCACTATTAGGGTTCTAACTCAAGGATCTAGATAGAGAGGATCAACTCCGGGTGTTTAAGCCCTAAATGGAGTAACCTTGCTCTGATACCAATTGAAAGTCCAAGGGATCCTACCCTAGAGGGGGGGTGAATAGGGTGATCTACACTTAATGACTAATTATGGCCAATTTTAATTTCTTTAAAATAAACTAGTCACATGTGATGATTAACATATAAAATGCGGAAGCTTAAACAAAACAATCACCATAAATCAATCGCCACTACACAAGGATTTATAGTGGTTCGGCCTCAATGCCTACATCCACTACCGGCTTGTGTATCCAACACCCCACCGGATTTCCACTAATATGCTTTTCAAAAGGCTAAGCAATAACCTCTACAATATGCTTTCCAAGGATAAGCAATAACCTTACAATGTTGTTTTTCTAGGCTAAACAACAACCTATACACAATGCTTTTATATGGCTAAGCAATAACCTTACAAGCAAATGATTACTCTCAAAGAAAGTGTCTTGACAAACACTCTAAGAGATTACAATTAAGCTCAAATGAAATTGCCTCTAAATAGGCGAATATGAAAATGAAAAGCTAACTCACACAACACTCTAAGTAATGCAAAGATGAATGCTCATGAAGTGTGTGTGTGTAGAACTTCAATCAAGATAAAATTAAGTCCAATGAATTTTATGCTTAAAGCATTTCAAAGTTTAAAGCACATAGAAGATATGATTGAAGTCAAATGCAAATCACTTGAACAAATACAAACTTGTGAATGATATGAAAATCTAAATATCACAAGTTGTATGAAAATGATTAAGACTAATCAAGTGATGCATGTGCAATGTTGTTTTCAAAAACTAATTTAACTAAGGTTTAAATGAATGAAAACAACAAAGAGAGTTTCAAACAAGTTAATGTATCATGCTATAAAGAAATCAAAGATTTTGGCTAAGCATGATTGACAAAGTTTAAAACAAAACTTGGTTTGAAATCAAGGGTGAAGAATCCAATAACTAAAATCAAAGATTAAGAGAAGAATGGATTCAACACATCATAGTTAATATGCTTAAAAACATTTACCAATAGTTTAGACAAAGCATAAAACATATGATTAACAAAAGGCAAAGCTTACTTGGTGGTTTAACTTCATTAATCCAAGCTTTAGCTTTTCCTAATGACCATTAGCCTTCCTTAGCTTGATCCCCTTTCTTTTGCCTCAAAATACCTCAAGAAGGGCTTCAAAGATCATCACCATGGCTAAAGGAATGAACTTACTTTTATAGAAAAAGTGTTCAAACGGCTACCTGTCGGTCGACCGACAGGTAGGTGTCGGTCGACCGACACCTCAACGGTCACTAAGCAATGGTCATTTTTTCGAACGTTTCCTGACCGTTATACATCTGTCGGTTGACCCTCATTTGTCGGTTGACCGACAAGGAACCGACGGCTGAACCGAGAGCACAAAAATGTTGAAAATGTAGCTGTCTGTTTTTGGAACCGATGGAGCCTCTTGGTTGGCCTCGGTTCCACTGTCGGTTGACCGACTGCTTGACGTCGGTTGACCGACAGCTCTAGACAAAAATCCCAACTTTAGCACATTTCAAAGTATTTTCATGTAGGGATTTTTGGGCCATTAAACCAAGCTTGGAAACATGATTTTAAATCATCTAAGTGCTTTTAAAATCATGAAACATTAAAAGCCAAATATAATATGAAACTTTAAAACATGGGCTAGCTTGATTTAAGATCTTTTCAAAAACAAATGCATCCAAGATTTAAATCCAAAACATGCACAAACTAAGATTTACAATATTTAAAAACAATGCATGTAGAAAATCAGATTTCAAGGTTTTTAACTCAATGCATGTGTGAAAATTCATGAGATGCTAAAATGATAATGCATCCATCAAATTGCAATACACAAAATCCCTAACAGGAGGATCGTGCACAGTCTGTCCGTGCGTTTGTGCAGGACGGTGCATAGTCTGTCTGTACGTTCGTGCAGGACGGTGCACAGTCTGTCCCGACCTTCATGCAGGATGGTGTACAGTCTGTACGTGCCTTCGTGCAGGACTGTGCATAGTCTTTCTGTGCCTTAGTGCAGGACGGTGCACAGGCTGTCCCTGCCTTTGTGCAGGATGGTGCACAGTCTGTCCGTGCGTTCGTGCAGGACAGTGCACAGTCTGTCCCTGCTTTCGTGCAGGACAGTGGACAGTCTGTCCGTGCCTTCGTGAAGGACGAAACACATTCTGTCCCGGCCTTCGTGTAGGACAGTACGTAATGAGTCCGCGCCTTCGTGCAGGACCGTGCACAGTCTGTCCGAGTCCTCGTGTAGGACGGTGCACAGTCTGTCCGCGCCTTCATATAGGACGGCGCACAGTCGGTCCTGGCCTTCGTGCAGGACGGTGCACAGTCTGTCCGTGCGTTCGTGCAGGGTGGTGCACAGTCTTTCCATGCCTTCGTGCAGGACGGTGCACATTTTGTCCGTGCGTTCATGAAGGACGGTGCACAGTCTGTCCGTGTGTTCGTGCAGGACGGTGCATAGTCTGTCTCGGGCTTTGTGCAGGACGATGCAAAGTCTGGCCATGCCTTCGTGCAGGACGGTGCACAGTCTGTCCCTGCGTTCGTGTTGGACGGTGCATAGTCTGTCCCTGTCTTCGTGCCGGACGGTGCACAGTCTGTCCTTGCCTTCGTGCAGGACGGTGCACAGTCTGTCCGTGCCATCGTGCAGGAGGGTGCACAGTTTATCTCGGCATTCGTGCAGGACAGTGCACACTCTGTCCGTACCTTCGTACATGACGGTGCACATTTTGTCCGTGCATTCATGCAGGACGGTGCACCTTCTGTCCGTGTGTTCGTGCAGGACGGTGCACAATCTGTCTCGGCCTTCGTGCAGGACGATACAAAGTCTGGCCATGCCTTCATGCAGGACGGTGCAAAGTCTGTCCCTGCGTTCGTGAAGGACGGTGCACAGTCTATCCCTGTCTTCGTGCAGGATGGTGCACAGTCTGTCCGTGCCTTCGTGCAGGACGGTGCACAGTATCTCCGTGCCATCGTGCTAGAGGGTGCACAGTTTATCTCGGCATTCGTGTCAGACCCCGACCCAGGTTTGGAATATTTAATTATATTTTAAACGTGATTAGTTGATAAGTGGGGTTAGTGGATGATTAGCTTATTTTATTAAGCTAGATTAGAATGTTTGATTTGCTTTGGGAACTTTTGAGAGTCTTTGACTTAGGTTTGACGCGGGCCGGGGCGCCCGTGGATTGTGTGTTAACTTGTGGAGTTTAACTTCGATGTTTGAAAAATCTCAATTTTTGTGTATTTTGACTCATTTCATCTAGGTCATCAACTTTCATGTTTTGGCCAACTTGATTTAATGATCAGAAATCGCTTTTTCAGGGAACAGGGCAAAACTGACCTTTCACACAAAATCTGTACCCAAATTTCGAAAATTTTAGAAATTGACAAAAATATACTTTTTAGAAAGTAGAAATTTCGCTGATCGTTTTTGTCTTCTTCGTCATTTTCGTTCGGGGCCCGCAAATGCCATTTTCAGCTTTGTGAAGACCGGGGCCCATAAAACTTATCTTATAAGAAGGGGAACCTTTCTTCTCCTCCTTCATTTCTTTTCCAGCAAGGGTTTTGGCTAGGGTTTTTCCCTCTCTTCCCACTCTCTCTCTCTCTCATCTGAAACTCTCATTTGGTGGAGTTTTCTTGGAGGATTGATCTTCTAAAGTCCTTCCTCCCTCTCCAAGCTCTCCAAAGATACCTTTTTCAAGGATTTTGAGCTAAGGAAAGGCCCTCATTCAAGCTTCTCTTCTTCATTGGGGTTTCTCAAGGTTAGCAATGGCTTTCCAAACTTGAGATTCTTGTTTTCCTCTCCATTTAGAGTGTTTTAATCCCATTTGCAAGGGTTTTCCTTAGAGATTTACAAATGTTGATTTTTAGGGTTTTCCTTGGGAAAAATTTGGGGTTTTTGTAGATTTGAAGCTTGAGGCACTAGAGCTTTGCTTGAAGAGTAATTTTGTTTCCATCTTCACTAGAGGCAAGTAGATTTCACAATTAATATGATGATTTCTCTTATTTGGTATCATTTCATGATCTTTCTTCTTATGTGCTAATCTTCTTTGATTTATGGATTTACTTTGATTTCAACTTATGTTATTGTCTTACAATGCATTGGGAGTTTGCTTTCACTTGGGTCCTTTAGAAAATTTAGTTTCCTTGTGTTAAAGGTGGGTGTTCAAAGAAAGGGGGAAAAACTTTGATCCTCTTAAAAAGTGTTGAGTTTGATTTATTGGATGATTATGGATGATGATTTGATGATTTGTGGAGGTTAAGAAAGGGCCCAAGTTATTGTGGAATTGTGTAGGGAAGGAAAGGAATGAAAAAATGATAAAAAAGAATGCAAAAAGGAGGAAAATCCGCCTGACGAGCCGGACTGGACAGAGCCCAGTCCGCTCGAGCGACCCAGGCACTGTCTGGGCTCCACTCGAGCGGACCTGGGGTCGCTCGAGCGAGCCCAGCCCAGCCTGGGGGGCTCGGGTCAGGCCTGTTCTTGGTCTATTTAAAGGCTATTTTGGGCCTGATTTCAGCGTTTCTTTGGGCCTGTTTCAAGGTCAGTTTCTGGGCCATTTTGAGACCTGATGATGGGTTGTTTTGAGACCTGATGTTGGGCTGTTTTATGACCTGAATTCTGGGCTACTTTAAGGACTGTTTTGGGTCTAATTAGTGGACTGTTTGAGCTTGGATTTAGGCCAGTTGTGGGCCTGATCAAAAGGGGTTTAAACCTGTGTTTAATGAGGACTTGTTAGATATAATTTCAGGTCCACTTCAAGCCTATGTCCAAGCCCAATTCAGTCCAACTCTTTTCTATAATTGAGGCCCATTCAACCCTTTTACAAGCCTAGAATTTATTGTGAGAATTGACTTGGATCATGATCAAGGTCCTTTGGGAACTTTCCAAGTTTAAATATACACTTCATCCCTTGTGAATGTCAAGGATCTTCGGTGGCACCAAATTACTTTCTATTAATGACAATAAAGGGGTCAAATGTATATCGAGACTACCCACTTTAGTCAATCGAATCATCTTACATTCATTCCGTGTAAAAAGACTTTTGTCCGGATTCTTTCTCCCATCCTTTCGAATGTTTTGAAGTGGTTTACCACATATTTAAATATTGATAAGACTACTCGCCTATTTTGCTCGGATTCACCAATATGCAATTGTTTGGAGTAGTTTTCTTATCGATTTTGGAAACGTATCTATAAACGGATTTGTATTACTTCGAGGTTTTGAATTTTCATGGCACCACTAAGCTTAGGTTACCTTGTCGGACTGATCATCCAGCTTGGAATCTTTAATCTGTTCACCAGCTGCAGTTTGGTTTCTGTCTGTACCGACCATGGCAACGGTTATATCCGGTCCCACGTGTAGTGGCTACGGTTCTGTTTAATAACGACTATGTTCATTCCGGTCCCACGAGTAGTGGCTACGGTTTTGTCTGCTCCAGTTACTTCGGTAACAGGAGAATATAGCTTTACGTGGTTTGCCAATGTTTTCATGCATTTAATATTCATCTTATGGTATTTGTTTATTTTACTTATCATAACATTGGATTTGTAAACCATTGAGATGTTTATCTTTTATCTTTAGTTCGTCATTGTTATTATTCGTGATTTAATCGTGGCTCTCATTTATTTACCGCTTTGCTTTTCTATCATCCTATTATTGTTGTATTTGCTTGCCAGACCATTGTGTCTGACCCTTTATGCTTGGTGCCAGATGTCGAGCCCCTCGTGGTCGAGGCGCACTTCGAGGCGGAACCCATAGTTCTTGTGGAGGGCGAGTGGCAGCCCGATGATGTCGTTTAGACGTCGGGTTGCTTTTGGAGCTGCGATCACATTTTGGGAATAGATATTATACATTTTGGGATTTTGTTGTGGCCATTGTTGGCTCATACTTTTTGGGAAAAGATTGTAATTAATGACTAACTTTACTTTTGTATCAACTTTAAACTAACTTTGGGGCCTACCAATGAAATGTTTCTCCTTTTGATGCTAGTCTCGTGCGTTCTCATCGTATACCCGTTTGTGAGAGACTTTTATGTTTTCTACAATGTTTCCGCGTAAGTTCTTTGTATGAAAGTGATTCTTATTTATCACTGTTGGATCGGATTTCGGGAATCCTTACCGCGGAAACCTGTGGGAAACCAGCGTGTGCGGGCGGAATTTTCCAGCTCGTCGCGCCACGACCCCGGATTAAGGCCTCTTCTAGCGGGACCTCGGTCCGGGGGCGTGACAATTCGTGTAGGGCGGTGCACACTCTGTCCGTACCTTCGTGCATGACGATGCACAGGCTGTCCCTCACTTCATGTAGGACGGTGCACAGTCTATCCATGTGGTTGTGCAGGACGGTACACAGTCTATCCGTGCGTTCGTTCAGGACTGTGCACAGTCTGTCCCGGCCTCCGTGCAGGACGGAGCACAGTCTGTCCCGGCCTTCGTCTAGGACGGTGCACAGTCTGTCCGTGTCTTCGTGCAAGATGGTGCACAGTCTGTCCGTGCCTTTGTGCACCACGGTGCACAGTCTGTCCGTGCCATCGTGCAAGACGGTGCACAGTCAGCCCCTGCCTTCGTGTAGGACAGTACACAGTCTTTCCGCGCCTTCGTGTAGGACTGTGCACAGTCTATCCCGGCCTTCATCCAGGACGGTGCACAGTCTATCTGTGCCTTCGTACAGGACAGTGCACAGTCTGTCCGTGCCTTCTTGCACCACGGTGCACAGTCTGTCCGTGCCATCGTGCAAGACGGTGCACAGTCTGCCCCTGCCTTCGTGTAGCACGGTGCACAGTCTGTCCATTCCTTCGTGCAGGACGGTGCATAGTATGTTTGTGCCATCGTGGAGGACGGTGCACAGTCTGTCCTGGCCTTCGTGCAGGACGGTGCAAACTCGGTCCATGCCTTCGAGCAGGACGGTGCACTGTCTATCCGTGCGTTCGTGAAGGATGGTGCACAGTATGTCCCTACCTTCGTGTAGGACGGTGCACAGTCTGTCCGTGCCTTTGTGCAGGACGGTGCACAGTCTGTCCGTGCCTTTGTGCAGGACGGTGCACAGTCTGTCCGTGCCTTCGTGCAGGACGGTGTACAGTCTGTCCGTGCCTTCGTGCAAGACGGTGTACAGTCTGTCCGTGCATTCGTCAGGACGGTGCACAGTCTGTCCTTGCGTTCGTGTAGAACGGTGCACAGTCTGTCCATGCCTTCGTGCTGGACGGTGCACATTTTGTCCGTGCCTTCGTGGAGGACGGTGCACAGTGTGTCCATGCCTTCATGCTGGACGGTGCACAGTCTGTCCCTTCTTTCGTGCAGGATGGTGCACAGTCTGGCAGCGCCTTCGTGCAGGACGGTGCACAGCCTGTCCCAGCTTTCGTGCAGGTAGGGCCACAATCTATCCCAGCCTTCGTGCAGGACGGTGCATAATATGTCCGTACCTTCGTGCAGGACGGTGCAGACTCCGTCCCAGCCTTCGTGCAGGACGGTGCACAGTCTGTCATGCCTTCGTGCAGGACGGTGTACAGGCTGTCCCTGCCTTCGTTCCGGACGGTTCAGAGTCTATCCGTGCATTTGTGCAGGACGGTGCACAGTCTGTCCGTGCCTTAGTGCAGGACAGTGCACATTCTGTCCTTTCCTTCGTGCTGGACGAAGCACAGTCTGTCCGTGTGTTCGTGCGGGATGGTGCACAGTCTGTCCGTGCCTTTGTGCAGGACGGTGCACCGTCTATCCGTGCGTTCGTGAAGGACGGTGCACAGTCTGTCCCTCCCTTCGTGCAGGATGGTGCACAGTCTGTCCATGCCCTCGTGCAGGACGGTGCACAGTCTGTCCGTGCCTTCATGCACAACGGTGCACAGTCTGTCCGTGCCTTCAAGCAAGACGGTGCACACTCTGTCCGTGCGTTAGTGCAGGACGGTGCACAGTTTGTCCATGCCTTCGTGCTAGACGGTGCGCAATCTGTCCGTGCCTTCGTACAGGACGGTGCATAGTGTGTCCGTGCCTTCATGCTGGATGGTGCACAGTCTGTCCGTACCTTCGTGCAGAAAGGTGCACAGTGTGTCCCTGCCTTCATGCTGGACGGTGCACAGTCTGTCCCTGCCTTCATGCAGGACGGTGCATAGTCTGGCTGTGCCTTCGTGCAGGACGGTGCACAACCTATCCCAGCTTTCGTGTAGGACGGGGCACAGTCTATCCCAGCCTTCGTACAGGATGGTGCACGGTCTGTCCGTGCTTTCGTGCTAAATGGTGCACAGTCTGTCCATGCGTTCGTGAAGGACGGTGCACAGTCTGTCCCTGTCTTCTTGCATGACGGTGCACAGTCTGTTCGTGCCTTCGTGCAGGAAGGTGCACAGTCTTTCCCGGCCTTCGTGAAGGACGGTGCATAGTCTGTCCGTGCCTTCGTGCAGGACGGTGCACAGTTTGTCTCGGCATTCGTGCAGGGCGGTGCACACTCTGTCCATACCTTTGTGCATGACGGTGCACAGGCTGTCCATCACTTCGTGCAGGACGGTGCACAGTTTATGCGTGCTGTCGTGCAGGATGGTACACAGTCTGTCCGTGCGTTCGTGCAGGACAGTGCAGAGTCTGTCCCGGCCTTCGTGCAGGACGGTGCACAGTCTGTCCCGGCCTTCTTGCATGATGGTGCACAGTCTGTCCCGGCCTTCGTCCAAGACGGTGCACAATCTGTCCGTGGCTTCGTGCACCATGGTGCACAGTCTGTCCGTGCCTTCGTGCACCACGGTGCACAGTCTGTCCGTGCCATCATGCAAGACTTTGCACAGTCTGTCCCTGCCTTCGTGTAGGACAGTGCACAGTTTATCCCTGCCTTCGTGTAGGACGGTGCAGAGTCTATCCGTGCCATCATGGAGGACGATGCACAGTCTATCCCGGCCTTCGTGCAGGATGGTGCACAGTCTGTCACTGCCTTCGCGTAGGACGGTGCATAGTCTGTCCGTACCTTCGTGAAGGACGGTGCACAGTCTGTCCCAGCATTCGTGCAGGACGGTGCACAATCGGTCCGTGCCTTCGTGGATAGCGGTGCACAGGCTGTCCCTCACTTCGTGTAGGACGGTGGACAGTCTATCCGTGCGTTCGTGCAGGACGGTGCACAGTCTGTCCGAGCGTTCCTGTAGGACGATGCCCAGTCAGTCCCGGCCTTCGTGCAGGATGGTGCACAGTCTGTCCGTGCCTTCGGGTATCACGGTACACAGTCTGTCCCTGCCTTCGTGCAGGACGGTGCACAGTCTATCCCTGCCTTCATAGAGGACGGTGCACAGTCTGTCCTTGCCTTCATCTAGGACGGTGCACAGAGTGGTTGTGTGTTCGTGCAGGACGGTGCACAGTCTGTCCGTCCCTTTGTGCAGGACGGTGCACAGACTGTCCCTGCTTTCGTGTAGGATAGTGCACAGTCTGTCCGTGCCTTCGTGCAGGACGGTGCACAGTCTGTCCTGTGTGTTCGTGCATGATGGTGCACGGTCTATGCTGGCCTTCCTGCAGGAATGTGCACAGTCTGTCCCGACCTTCGTGCAGGACGGTGCACAGTCTGTCCGTGCCTTCGTGCATGATGGTGCACAGTCTTTCCCTGCCTTTGTGTAGTTTGGTGCATAGTCTGTGCGTGCCTTTGTGCAGGACGATGCACAGTCGGTCCATGCCTTCCTGCAGGACGGTGCACAGTCTGTCCCTGCCATCCTACAGGAAGGTACACAGTCTGTCCGTGCCTTCGTCCAGGACAATGCACTTTCGGTTCCGGACTTCGTGGAGGACGGTACACAGTTTGTCCTTGCCTTCCTGCAGGACAGTGCACAGTCTGTCCGTGCCTTCGTGCAGGACGGTGCACAGTCTGTCCCTACCTTAGTGCAGAACGGTGCACAGTCTGTCCGTGCCATCGTACAGGATGGTGCACAGTTTGTCCGTGCCTTCGTACAGGACGGTGAACAGTGTGTCCGTGCCTTCGTGCCGGAAGGTGCACAGTTTGTCCCTGCCTTCGTGTAAGACGGTGCACAGTCTGTCCGTGCCTTCGTACAGGATGGTGCACAGTCTGTCACTGCCTTCGTGTAGGATGGTGCACAGTCTGTCCGTGCCTTCGTGCAGGATGGTGCACAGTCTGTCCCGGCATTCGTGCAGGACGGTGCACAATCGGTCGGCGCCTTCGTGCATGACGGTGCACAGGCTGTCCCTCACTTCGTGCAGGACGGTGGACAGTCTATCTTGCGTTCGTACAGGATGGTACATAGTATGTCCATGCGTTCCTGCAGGACGGTGCACAGTCTGTCCCGGCCTTCGTGCAGGATGGTGCACAGTCTGTCCGGGCCTTCGGGCATGACGGTGCACAGTCTGCCCATGCCTTCGTGCAGGACGGTGCACAGGCTGTCCCTGCCTTCGTGCAGGATGGTGCACAGTCTGTCCGTGCATTCGTGGATGACGGTGCACAATCTGCCCTTGCGTTCATGCAGGACGGTGCACAGTCTATCCGTGCCTTCGTGCAGGACGGTGCTCATTCTGTCCCGGCCCTCATGCAGGATGGTGCATAATATGTCCATGCCATCGTGTAGGACCGTGCACAGTCTATCCCGGCCTTCGTGCAGGATGGTGCACAGTCTATCCGCGCGTTCATGCAGGACGGTGCACAGTCTGTCCGTGCCTTTGTGCAGGACGGTGCAAAGTTTGTCCTTGCCTTCGTGCAGGACTGTGCACAGTCTGTGCGTGCCTTCGTGCCGGACGGTGCACAGTCGGTCCTTGCCTTCATGCAGGACGGTACACAGTCTATCCCTGCGTTCATGTAAGACGGTGCATAGTATGTCCGTCCCTTCGTGCAGGATGGTGCACAGTCTGTATTGGCCTTCGTGCATTATGGTGCTTAGCCTGTCCGTGCCTTCGTGCAGGGTGGTGCACAGTCTTTCCCTGCCTTCGTGCAGGACGGTGCCGAGTCTGTTCAAGCCTTCGTGCAGGACAGAGCACGGTCGGTCCGTGCCTTCGTGCAGGATGGTGCAGAGTCTGTCCCGGATTTCGTGCAGGACGGTGCATAGTCGGTCCGCGCCTTCGTGCAGGATGGTGCATAGTCGGTCCCTGCCTTCGTGCAGGACGGAGCACAGTCTGTCCATGCCTTCATTCAGGATGGTGCAAAGTCTATTTGAGCCTTCGTACAAAACGGCGCACAGTCGGTCCGTGCCTTCGTGCATGACGGTGCACAGTCTGTCCCTGCCTTCGTGTAGGACGGTGCACGTTTGGTCCATGCCTTCGTGCAGGAAGGTCCACGTCTATCTGTGCCTTCGTGCATGACGGTGCACAGTCTGTTCGTGCCTTCGTACAGGACGGTGCACAGTCTGTCCCTGCATTCGTGCAGGACGGTGCACAGTGTGTCCGTGCCTTCGAGCAGGACCGTGAACATTCTGTCCGTGCCTTCGTGCAGGACGGTGCACAGTGTGTCCGTGCCCTCATGCAGGACGGTGCACAGTCTGTCCGCGCCTTCGTGCAGGACGGTGCACGGTGTGTCCGTGCCTTCGTGCAAGACGATGCACAGTCTGTCGGTGCCTTCGTGCAGGACGGTGCACAGTCTGTCCCTGCCTTCGTGCAGGATGGTGCACAGTCTGTCCGTGCTTTCGTGCAGGACGGTGCACAGTTTATCCCGACATTCGTGCACGAGGTGCACACTCTATCCGTGCCTCCGTGCAGGACGGTGCACAAGCTGTCCCTCATTTCGTGCAGGATGGTGCATAGTCTGTCCGTGCGTTCATGCAGGACGGTGCACAGTCTGTCCGTGCCTTCGTACAGGACGGTGCACAGTCTGTGCATGCCTTCGTGCAGGATGGTGTACAGTCTGTCCCTACCTTCGTGCGGGACGGTACACAGTTTGTCCGTGCCTTCGTACAGGACGGTGCACAGTCTGTCCCTGCCTTCGTGCAGGACGGTGCACAGTCTGTTCGACTCTTCATGCAAGACGGTGCACAGTCGGTTCGTGCCTTCGTGCGGGATGGTGCACAGTCGGTCCCTGCCTTCATGCAGGACGGTGCACAGTCTGTCCCCACCTTCATACAGGACGGTGCACAGTCTGTCCGTGCCTTTGTGCAGGACGGTGCACAGTCTGTCCCGGCCTTCGTGCAGGATGGTGCACAGTCTGTCCGTGCCTTCGTGTAGGACGGTGCACGGCCTGTCCGTGCCTTCGTACAAGACGGTGCACAGTATGTCCGTGCCTTCTTGCAGGACGGTGCATAGTCTATCCCTGCCTTCGTGCAGGACGGTGCACAGTCTATCCCTGCCTTCATGCAGGATGGTGCACAGTTTGTCCCTGCCTTCGTGCAACCCTGGCCCATGGTCGCTGGCAACCATGGAGCCCGAAATTGCCGGGTTCGCCCCGGAAAGCCTGTTTTTTTCATTTTTTCGCGATTCAAAGCTTCCAACTTCTAGGATTTTCCAAAATTCATACTTTTGAGGCATCAAATCCTTTGACATCCGTCAAAATCACGAGTCAATCATCAAGAGTATCAAAATCAACATTGATCGCCAACCGGTCAACCAAAAAATTGTGCTTTCTACCCGACCGATCGAGAAATCGACATGACAGATGGCACCAACCCGCTATTGGCAACCAATACCTGAGGTTACATGGTCATCCGATGACGATCTACATGAAGATCCATCGATGATCATCGCCAGAAGAATCCCAAAAGACGCGGCACGGCCCGCGACTCTTCAACTGCTCGGCGACCACTTAATGCGATTAATCTTGTAACTCCTCCCTTTATGTAGCTTTATGACAATTAAGGTTCATAAATCCTCTTAAATGGCTACCTAAAGCCTATAAATAGGAGAGCATTCCAAGAAGAAAGAGATCAGATACAGACATCACATCCCAGATCAGAGAAAAACACAAAAAATCCGGGAGAAATAAAAAAGAAAACTCTGCTGAAGTTCTGCACCGGCCACCACTATAAGGTGACAAAAGTCCCTTGGCGGGTACCCCCCCAGGTCCTTGCCTTCTCTTTCTGCCTCCAATGGCTTAGACGTGGCTTTTCAGCCCGTCTACTTAACTTTTTATTGGACATAGGACCTCCTTTTGGTCTTTGTCCTCTAAAAACCTGAGGTTATAGCCAAGCCAAGCAAATCAAGAACATCCTCTGTTCTCATTTGCATGGATGATGGCGAAGTCTACATATGGTTTACGACTGTCAATCTGAACGAGTCCTCCACAATCTCCTAAGAAGTTAGATCATCTTTTTCTTGCTTTTCATTGTAGTTTGTATTTTTCTAAAAGAGACAAAAATCACAACTCCTGTTTTTCATTATTGATAAGAATTGTAAATCGGCTATAAACGCCAAAAATCGGCTATAAATGCCAAAATCGGCTATAAATGCCAAAAATATCGCATTTCACTGTAAATCAAGAAAATGTCTCTTTTCTTAAATATATGTGCAATGGAAAACTTAAAAGAAGTTGATTTCCTTTTTACTTGCGAAGGTCGATCTCCAGATCACCACTTGCAATTCCAAGTAAAATAGAAAATCTTGCATACCCACACAAAAAAAATGTTGATGCCCGCTTTTGCCCCCAGGTCGCGAAAAGGTCGTACCCCACGGACTCCCACGTCCGCCGACCTCGGTAGCACCAAGCAGAATGCGCGGTCCATCAAGCTGGCACACCCGGTGAGACTCGTTCATTTGAGAACACGATGCTAGAAATGAAATATTTGCATATCATATCTATTGCTCTATGCTTATACTTCTTTTCTGGATTCCTTGGCTACTTTCTAATTGGTGGCTTATGTTGGATTCCGCATCTAAAAAAATGAGATGAGATTTTTTGAAAATTTCTAATTCTTTGAATTTATTTCCACTCTTTCTCTTTTCAAATAAAAAATAAAAAAAATCAGATTTCTCATTTTAGATTCAAAATTGAGAAACTTTGATCCTTTCCTTTTTGGGCACCGGTGCTTGCAGAAATGTTGAGCATGTGACGAATCGGGGATTGGGCCATCGTTTCTCTTCGATGAGTCTGTTCAGGATTTCAAAAAAAAATCAAAAAATCAAATTTCTCATTTTAGATTCAAAATTTAGAAACTTTGATCCTTTCCTTTTCGGGCACCGGTGCTTGCAGAAATGTTGAGCCTGTGACGAATCAGGGATTGGGCCATCGTTTCTCTTCGATGAATCTGTTCGAGATTTAAAAAAAATAAAAAAATCAAATTTCTCATTTTAGATTCAAAATTGAGAAACTTTGATCCTTTCCTTTTCGGGCACTGGTGCTTACGGAAATGTTGAGCCTATGACGAATCGGGGATTAGGCCATCGTTTCTCTTCGATGAGTCTGTTTGGGATTTAAAAAAAAAATCAGATTTCTCATTTTAGATTCAAAATTAAGAAACTTTGATCTTCTCCCTTCTGGGCACTGGCGCTCGCGGAAATCGCTGAGACCGTGTTCGGATCGGGGATTAGGCCATTGTTTCTCTTCGATGAGTCTATTGGGATCTAAAAAAAAAAAAAGACATAGACCATTAAGATTAAACCAACTACGTTCTTTGATCACGGTTGATTCAAGAAAAGCCTTGTCCAGAGTGTGGAGACAGCTTGACTGTTCTAGGCAAGGGTCCTCCAAACGGGTTCATTAAATAATCCTACCCTTACCTGGGGGCAATTCTATCAATCAAGATTTCATAAGACCGGGTTAGGAGGGCTATGTGTACTCTCTCGTCTTTTAAATAAATTTTTTTCAAATAAAAAAATTTCAAAATAATAAATAAAAAAAATATTTTAAAAAAAAAAATCTTAAAAAAATAAATTAATTAATTAAAAAAATAAAAAAAAGATTTTTTTAAAAAAGTCTTCAAAAAAAAAACTTCCGTCATTTTTGGGTTCAGATCAGAGAAATTTTGGTCTCCTCCCTTCTGAGCACTGGCGCTCGCGGAAATCGTTGAGCCCGTGTTCAAATTGGAATGCCTTTTGCTCTCTTTAATGAACCCGATCTTAAATTTTTGGATTCAGATCCAAGAAATTATGGTTCCTTCTCTTTTGGGTACTGGCGCTCGAGGAAATCGTTGAGCCTGTATTTGGATCGGAATACCATCTGATCTCTTTGATGAATCCAATCTTGACCTTTCAAAACAGAAAATCTCATCTCATTGATGCGGTCTCCAAACATTTGTGTCTAGCGGTACTAGTACGCCCTTTCAGGGTCTACTGTATTCGCGACCGGCACATTTGTAACTCCAACCTTATATTCTTCTTACATCGAGCAAGCTCTGCTTCTCGATAAGTCGAATTTAGGTTCAAAATTGCTTCTAGCAGTCACTGGGACGCTCATTCTGGGCTCACTATACTTGCGATCAGAACAATTGTACCCTCTATGGCTTTTTGTCTTCTTCATATTGCTTGGGTCATATCCCTCGAGTGATTTGAAAAGACAAAGCCATAGAACTTCCCATTTATGATCATTATATTCTTATGATTACTAATGGATGGGGTTTTGATTCAAAATTTTTTCGAAAACTAACAATGGCAGCTTCGCGAACCATTACTTTCGATGAGAACAAGCACCAACTCATGCTTCAACAGAAGCAACACACACGCACCTACAAGCGCCCTATCAGCTGCCGAAGCATCAACTCCCTCGGCAACTCTCTGAACTCCGGGTCGGCCTTGACTCTCTAGACTATCGTCTTTAGGGCGCTGGGACCATTCCCACTTCCCGAAAAACAAACTGCTCCTTCCAAGAAGCAGAAGCTTGCCTCTCAACGTGTCACTACCATGACACCAGAGGCGAGCACCAAAAGGCCCGAAGCCCGTGGCACCCCCATGAAGCCTCGACCCACAAACGACCAGGTCTATCCTAAGACTTGGTCCCCAAGACCTTCACCAAAATAAAGAAGGTCCCAAACATCCACCAAGCCAGCATACCTGGCCCCACTCAAGGAGAACCAGTTCTACCCTCTTACTTACATGAAAGAGGAGAGACCCATCTCCAACCTGACTCCCAAGTCAACCCAGCATGAGTCGGCTTATTCTTACAAGCCCAAAATCAAGTCATGCATCACAAGGCCTCCGCAAGCACCTGCCAAGGCCTACAATCCTTCGGTTTGACCCTTAATATCTACAGGGGCTGAACTCGAAAAATTCAAAGCTTCGCTGCAACAGGCGAAGGACCGGGTCCACATCCTGTCCTTGCCCAGCTACAAAAAAGACAGGCTTGGCTGCTGCGCCCGAGGGAGCACATCCTTCATTGTCAAAGCCCAGCCAGAGCTGACCAAAGCTCAAATTGCTCGTCGTATACGCTGCCATGCGTCGTATCGACAAAAGAGACTAGAGAAACAAATGACCCAGCCTCCTACACTTCAAGTCTCTCCCAAATGGTTCAAAAAAGAAAGACCCAACCAAATTGCTGTTGTCCATATGGTTGGAAAAACAGAAGACGCCAAAAATCAGCAACAAAAATCCATGTCCGACGTCCGGTGACCTGCAGCGTCTCCAGAACAAGAAGACATTCAGAAGAATCCCCTGCTCCTTCAAGCAAAGGACGGCAGAGTGATCCTTCCTCAAGCTCTTCATAAAAAAGAATGAGCCCCAGCTTAGTCACCAGGACAATTTCTTCGTTCGAACCCGAGGGATGAACGTCCTGGCTACAAATTCTGAGCCACCACCTCGCAATCCACCTTAAGATGATGCGCTCACATGCATCCAGCAGTTGGAACAAGGCCAACATAGGATTGAAACTCTGATGGAAAACCTTCTCCTCGCCTTCCAAAATCAGGCGAACAATGAACCTCCTCCAAATCATCAAGATGATGAGGTAAATGTTGGAAATAGGGTGGGCCTCTAGGATAGGTTTCAAAAACTTTTGACCCACTTGATGCAGGGATCAACTATCCAGAAGGCTATAAAACCCAATTCAGGAAGTAAACCCTCAATCTCACCCATCATGATCAGTAAATACAATCTATCTAGAAGACAGAAACAACAACTAATAAGCATCCATAATAACCTACAGCATGCAAGGAAGTGGATTATACCTTTGGAGCTCGGTTGTGCTCTAATGGAGAAGTTGCATCTTTCTTTGATGATGAAACGCTTTCACTAATCAAATAGGGATCTCCAAGACCTCTTGATCTTCCATGCTATGACCCGTATCAAATTCTCCTTTTCTCAAGAAGATGGTGGGATCTCCAAGAGAAAACTACTAGGAACTCTAGGGAGGAACTAGAAAGAGAACTAGAATAGGGAAGAGAGAAAGAACTCGTGCAACACGTGCACTAGAGAGGGCTGGGTGTAAATCCCTATGTATGGAGCATTCTTGGACGTCTAGCCCTCCTCTCCTCTATTTATAGCTTTTGCAAGCCCCGCTTAGTAATTCCCATTAGAAGTCTTACTTCCAAAAATTAGTAACTATCTCTTCTTAATTAAAATAGAAGTCTTACTTCGATTAATTAATTAGTAACTTACCATATCATAATTAGAAGTCTCACTTCAAATATGATTAGTAACTTTCCAATTCCTTTCTAATTAAAATAGAAGTCTTAGTTCTACTAAAATTAGTGAGTCTACTATTACCACTATTAGAAGTCTCACTTCAAATTGAAATAGTAACTTTCCTTTTAGAGTTCAAGTAGAATTAGATACTTTCTAATAATTGGGCTAGCGTGGGGACTACTAGGGATTCCTTAGAAAGCTGGCTCCAACTGGGACATGCGACCCCACATCTCATGTACAATCCGGGCCCACAGTTAATTGCAAATAACTCCACTATATAAATGCAATTGAACTCCAGTCTTAGGAATATTACATAGAAGACCCTAAACTTCCACATTACCATAAGTAGGATATCCATGGACTAATTGGACCTGTCTTCCAAACTAGATCCATATCTTATTATCCTTGAGCCCCAATTAATTATAATGATCATAGGTACCTTTCCAATTAACTCTTAATCGGAATGGGTGCGCACTTACCAATGATAAATCCATTAATTGGCACAAGGGAATATTAGAGATAGATTCCATCTTGACCATTGAATGTTCCCACAGCTCTACTACCACGTACCCAAGTCACCGAGGTGTTGACCTACAGTTGGCCTCACTCATTGGTGACTCAAAGCAAATGAATAGATAGAAACTTAAGTTCATTAATGTCTCAGGATTGAGAGCCTATTGCTAGGGAATTATGATAGCAGACCTTAAAGTAAAGGCAATGTTTATAAGGTGCTTCTCATGGTCCTTCAATACATCCAATGTACCAGCACTATGATCCAGAATCTTATATTTTGATGATCGAGATAAATCACACTATCTCATAGTGATCAAAGTGCTGCAACCTTGTCAGTATGAGATGTCCAGTCTCATCACTGGTTGTGAAGATATTTAATTATAAGATTTGTCACACATGTCTCCCGTATGTGGATCTCATCCATACACATGTGTTACATCTAATATACTTGTGGACTCCGGCTCATCTCATGAACCATCATGTCATTCGTATTGGTTATGTGCAAGTATATAATAAATCACAATTCATCTCATGAAAGGAAAGCATGAATATACTGATAAATAAAGAAATAAATCAATTTATTATATCATCTACTGGATTGATTCCATGAACTAACAATCTCCCACTTGGGCTCAATGCCAGTTAAAGTTACATCTCATGCACATCCCTTTTACATACTGCTCAAAGACTTTGGTAGTCAAAGGCTTAGTAAAGGGATCTACCAGATTGTCTGCAGAGGCTATTTTGGTGATCGTACATCACCTCTCTGCACAATCTATCTGACCATGTATAACTTCCTCTATACATGCTTTTTGGCTCTTGGGTTCCTTGGACTTAGCGACTGCCCTGCTGTTATCACAGTAAACTGTGAGTGGCTGTCCTGCCAAAAGTACCACTCCAAGTTCCAAAAGGAATCTTTTGAGTCAATCTGCTACCATAGCTGCTTCTCAAGTGGCTACAACAAAAGCACATACCCAGAAGTTTATTTCCTGGAATCCTTATCTGACTAGAAGTCAGTATCTATGTAACCGACTGGAATCAACTCATCACTGCTGTAACTCAACATGTGATCTCTAGTTCTTCTCAAGTATTCGAGAACACATCTTACAGCAGTCAATGATAAAGTCCTGATGGAACTCTTCCATCTGGTCCTCTCTATTTTTTGTAGACCTACTTGCACCCAATAGGTTTGCTATTGGCAGGCAAGTCCACAAGTTTCCAGACTTGATTAGAGTACAAAGACTCCACCTTAGATTTCATAGCATCTAGCCAACATCCCGAAACTATGCCATTAACTGCATTATCATAGTTACAGGGATCTTGTTCCCATTCTTTCGGGATTGCCTCGTAAGACTTTCCCAAAACTGAGAACCTGTCAGGAGTCCTGATAATACTCCCACTATGACAAGGCACTGGTGTAACTACTGGGTCTGGTATGGGTGAATTTTCTTAAAGTTTGGTTATTCTTGGATTTGGAGTTGATTTCTCTTTAATTTCTTCCAAGATAACCATTTCTAAAAATTTTTAGTTAATGTTATAATCTCCCTCCAGAAAACCGCATTGGTACTGCGAAGCACTTTATGCTCTCTGGGATTATAGAGCAACCAACCTTTAGTTCCTTTTTAGGATATAATATAAACATATATACTTCCGACTTCGATTCCAACTAATCCGTTTATTCCTTCAGCACGTGTGCCGGACAACCCTGAAAACATTGTAGACTAGGCTTTCGCCCTGTCCATAACTCTCCCGGGGAGTCTCAAGTATAGACTTAGATGGAATGAGGATTAGTATATACATTTCAGTTTCCATATCCCAAAATATAGGTAATCCGTAGAAACTCAATCATAGACTTGATCATATCTAAAAGAGTCTTGTTCCTTCTTTCTACTACTCCGTTCTGTTGAGGCAAACCAGGAGCAGACTACTGGGATCAAATCCCATTTTCTGATAAGTATCCCATAAAATTAGCGGAGATATATTCGCCTCATCGATCTCATCGAAGAGTATTTATACTTTTACCTAATTGCTTTTCCACTTCCGCTCGAAACTCTTTGAACTATTTAAAAAATCTCGGACTTGCGGTGCATAAGGTATATGTATCCATAGCTCGAGTAATCATCGGTGAAAGTGATAAAATACTTGTATCAATCTCTCGCTCTAATATTATGGGTCCATACACATCAGTATACACTAGCTCCAATAAATCTTTGGCCTTACTGCCCTTAGATGAATAAGGGTCTTTTGGTCATTTAACCTTCTAGACAGGACTCACAGATAGGCATTGGTTCTACCACCAATGAAGGCAGGATACCATCTTTCACTAGCCTGTCAATCCTGTTTAGGTTTGTATGACCTATCCTCTTAGGTGCCAAAGTTTGTTGGATTAGATGAAGGTGACTACCTCTTTAATGATGGTCTGTTATTAACATCAGCGTCATGTATCTCATACATTGTGGGAGTTAACAAATAAAATCCATTGATTACCTTGTCAGAATATATAAGAGTACCGTTCCTCTTTAAGACAATTTAATTACCAAAATTAACAGAATAACTCTTATTCATCATACTAGAAATTAAAATTACGTCTTAAAACGGTACATATAATGTATCTGACAAAATCAACTTAATATATGTAAACAACTAAATTACTACTCCCACTGACACTGCTTCTGTCTTGGCTTCCGATCCCAGGTTAATACTGATTTCCCCGTCATTAATCCTCCTGGTTACCTTTAACTCCTACAACATATTACTGATGTAATTAGTTGCACCGAAGTCTACAAACCAAGATTCTGAAGTACTAGTTGCAAAACTAACTTCAGAAATAAGTGACTCAATCATACTTGAGGTCTTTTCCTTTGACAAAAATTGTGGACAATTCCTCTTCCAATGTCCTGTCATACCACAGTGGAAACAGTTTCCCTTTGCTCCCGTATCCTTGACCTTGGCCACACCACTAGTGGAATCATACTCCACCTTAGGACCTTTGATGACTGATTTTTTCTTGCTATCCCGGTCTTTGCCTTTCGGCTTAGACTTAGCAAATGACTTTTCTGTCATGAGGGCAGTTGGTCTTTTCTTCATGATTTCCTCAAACACTACCAGCTGGCGAGACAGCTCAGCTATGGTCATTTCCAATTTATTATAATTGATCTCGAAATGTTTGAATGAGTCCGGTAGTGATTAAATGATCATGTCGATCTGCGATTATGTATCAATCGTTGCCCCCAGTACATCTAACTCATTCAATGCCAACATCATTTTTAACAAATGTTTTTGTACTGGGGTTCCCTCAGCCATCTTAGTCTCTATCAGCACTTTTATAGCAGCCTGTCTAGCAGGCCTGACTTGTTCTGCAAACATCTCCTTTAAGTTTGATATAATATCGTATGCTGACTTATAGGATTGATGTTGATCTTGCAAAACAGTAGACATAGATGCCTGAATAAAATATCTGGCCATCTCGTTGTCTTTGGTCCACTTGGTGTAAAAGTTTTTCACAACCTGTTGTGCATCAGGCTCAGGCTCAGGAAGGGAGGGTATAGTAAGAACATATTTGCATCTTGAAGCTGTCAGGATAATATCCAGGTTCCTTTTCCAGTCTACATAGTTGGATCCCATCAACTTATTCTGGTTGTGGATGGTCGCAAGTGGATTGAAAGTATTCGAATTCATGCTGTATAAATTAAAGCACATAACCATACATTCAATTAAAAGAATATAAATGACATTAGGGTTTAGTATTCTACCAAATTCATGTGGGAATCCTCATAAGCACTAAATTTAGAATACATTGGAATCCCAATCCCTTAGGGCATGCCTCCTGGGGGAGTGCGAATATCCTTGGATTGGTGCGGATCAAAGTTCGTCAAAATTGGAATTAAGACTAACTATCCATGATCCCCATCATTCATTATCATCTAGGTATCCCATACCAAATAATGTATGACTCCCAATTAGCTTTGATTTCTAAAATACATGAGGCAAATCCTAGGGGATACTACATCATTATTTTAGTTAAGTGTGACCCACCAACTAGCATTGCATGACAACCGTTGTGAGCAGCTCCTCCTAGGGTAGTAAGCCCTCACCCCATCTCACCAACACTATCCATAGGAGATCCATATCTAGTAACCAGACAAGTAAAAACCCTCCGAAGTAATAGCCACACTCTTGGTAGCGCGAGGCTAATACTTTCCTTACAATGGACCTATGGTGGAAAACCATGGGGATTTCTCAATTTAAATGCCCCGCTCCCACTTAATATTTTGAATTGAGGATTTCCTTTTAAGGTATTAGGGCCCACATATATATATATATGAATCATCAAATCATCTCATGATTTGATCCAAGATTGATTTCAAGTCAAGTTATTTTAAGGAAAGTCCATTTTCTTAAATTAGTGTTACCAATGTGTCCATCTCATGGGTCATCAACACTAATTAGAACTCTTTCCAAAAATTAATTTGATTTGACCAATTTTAGTAACTTGCTATGTTTGGATCAGATTTGGAAACATTCTAAATCAAACATTCAACTATAGATAGAAAATGCTAAAATTAGAAACTAGTCCTCTCCTCCACATGGCCCAAGCGGAATAGACTTCTTGGACTTCTAGACTTTCCAAAAATTTGGAATTCCTCAAACACTTTGGGAAACTCCAAAACACCTTTGGTAATCTTCAAACTCTTTGATTAGGAGTCCAGCTTCACTTTCCTTCTTCGTCTCAGACATCGCCAGAATTTACAAATTTAGAAAATTACATAAATTCCTATGTCTCTACGATGAGACTTACATGATAATCTATTAATGGAAATAAAAGGCTCATAGGGAATTTCACCATGCCTTGCACTAAACTAGGAAACCAAGGAAACCATGATGCCCTTTACAACTTGTCAAAAATAAATATTCATCCATAAAGAAAGTAAAAGACTTGTGGGCCATATGGAGAGAACATGATAACCTACATGTTAGTATCTCATACTAGCAAAGTAATTCACAAAACCAGGTTACCAAACAACAATGGAACGACAAGATGCCGAAAATTGCCCCTACTATAGTGCATGCGCTACGCAGAGGGGGTCCGGGGGTGTCCCCCGGCGGGGGCTCGGGGGCAGCGCCCCGAAACAAAAATAAAAACTGCGATCTGCTGTGTCAGTATCTTCGGTTGACCGATCAGAGGGCTCGGTCGACCGACCTGACGGAAATCTGCAGGTTGGGTTTTTCTATTTCATGTCCTAACATCTCCAGAACTCTTCTGAAGACTCCCAATAACTTCTTACCATCATTCCATCATTGTTAAAACCTTTTGTGACTATCCAAACATGGATTCACTAATTATCCAAGCAAAACCATCAAACTGATCGCATCTCATGCAAAGATTAGATCAAGCGTACTGATCTAACATGATAAGAGATGAGGTAAGGCTCTGATACCAATTGTTGGAAATAGGGTGGGCCTCTAGGACAGGTTTCAAAAACTTTTGACCCACTTGATGCAGGGATCAACTATCTAGAAGGCTATAAAACTCAATCCAGGAAGTAAACCCTCAATCTCACCCATCATTATCAGTAAATACAATCTATCTAGAAGACAGAAACAACAACTAATAAGCATCCATAATAATCTGCAGCATGCAAGGAAGTGGATTATACCTTTGGAGCTCGGTTGTGCTCTAATGGAGAAGTTGCGTCTTTCTTTGATGATGAAACGCTTTCACTAATCAAATAAGAATCTCCAAGACCTCTTGATCTTCCACGCTACGACCCGTATCAGATTCTCCTTTTCTCAAGAAGATGGTGGGATCTCCAAGAGAAAACTACTAGGAACTCTAGGGAGGAACTAGAAAGAGAACTAGAATAGGGAAGAGAGAAAGAACTCGTGTAACACGTGCACTAGAGAGAGCTGGGCGTGAATCCCTATGTATGGAGCATTCTTGGATGTCTAGCCCTCCTCTCCTCTATTTATAGCTTTTGCAAGCCCCGTTTACTAATTTCCATTAGAAGTGTTACTTTCAAAAATTAGTAACTATCTCTTCTTAATTAAAATAGAAGTCTTACTTCCATTAATTAATTAGTAACTTACCATATCATAATTAGAAGTCTCACTTCAAATATGATTAGTAACTTTCCAATTTCTTTCTAATTAAAATAGAAGTCTTACTTCAACTAAAATTAGTAAGTCTACTATTACCACTATTAGAAGTCTCACTTCAAATAGAAATAGTAACTTTCCTTTTAGAGTTCAAGTAGAATTAGATACTTTCTAATAATTGGGCTAGCGTGGGGACCACTAGGGATTCCTTAGAAAGCTGGCTCCAACTGGTACACGCGACCCCACATCTCATGTACAATCCGGGCCCATAGTTAATTGCAAATAACTCCACTATATAAATGCAATTGAACTCCAGTCTTAAGAATATTACATAGAAGACCCTAAACTTCCACATTACCATAAGTAGGCCCCTCTATCAATATCCATGGATCAATTGGACCTGTCTTCCAAACTAGATCCATATCTTATTATCCTTGAGCCCCAATTAATTATAATGATCATAGGTACCTTTCCAATTAACTCTTAATCGGAATGGGTGCGCACTTACCAATGATAAATCCATTAATTGGCACAAGGGGATATTAGAGATAGATTCCATTTTGACCATTGAATATTCCCACGGCTCTACTACCACGTACCCAAATCACCGAGGTGTTGACCTACAGTTGGCCTCACTCATTGGTGACTCAAAGCAAATGAATAGATAGAAACTTGAGTTCATTAATGTCTCAGGATTGAGAGCCTATTGCTAGGGAATTATGAGAGCAGACCTTACAGTAAAGAGAGTGTTTATAAGGTGCTTCTCATGGTCCTTCAATACATCTAATGTACCAGCACTATGATCCAGAATCTTACATTTTGATGATCGAGACAAATCACACTAGCTCATAGTGATCAAAGTGTTGCAACCTTGTCAGTATGAGATGTCCAGTCTCATCACTGGTTGTGAAGATATTTAAGTATAAGACTTGTCACACATATCTCCCGTATGTGGATCTCATCCATACACATGTGTTACATCTAATATACTTGTGGACTCCGGTTCATCTCATGAACCATCATGTCATTCGTATTGGTTATGTGCAAGTATATAATAAATCACAATTCATCTCATGAAAGGAAAGCATGAATATATTGATAAATAAAGAAATTTATCAATTTATTTTATCATCTACTGGATTGAGTCCATAAAACTAACAGTAAATGGAGAAGAAAACGAGTCACGAGCCCTTACCAAAAAGGACGTAGACAGTATCCTCACAAAAGAAAAAGAAGAGGATATACTCAAGGGGCATGGGATCAAGTCTCCATACCCCTTATGGATGGACTCGGTCCCATTCCCCACAAAATTCAAGTATCCTACTCTCCAAACATATACGGGGAAAGGATCAGCTAGACAACACGTCATCCATTTCAAGATCTTGACGGGAGCTATCGCGGATCAAGATGCACTCAAGATCCGCCTCTTTGCAAGTACCCTAAACGGTACGACCTTCGATTGGTACTCCACTTTGCCGGAGAGTCCCATCCAAAACTGGGCCATGCTAGAGACACGCTTCCTGACTCACTTCAAAGGTGAGGATCATCCCGCTACTATGGCTCAGCTGTGCAGCCTAAAACAGGGGGAGAATGAGTCAACATATGACTTCATTCACAAGTGGAAAGCAATGGCATACAAATGCTCCGATGTACTGCCACAAGCATCGCTAGTCGACATCTGCCGAAACAATATGAGAGCTAGAATCGAATCCGCTCCATGATCATCGGCAACAAATCAAAGAACCTGGGAGAACTCCTAGAAGCTTCCATGGAAGCTGAAACTGTGATTAAAGAACTCAACAGTCAGAAATCATCAAGAAAAGAGGCAACCGCCATTGGAGCCTCAAAACCAAAGAAAAAAGAGGTCATCAATGTGCAAACCAAGTCAGCTCTTCAGCCAACAAAGAAAGCTGAAAACAAAGCTGCAGGTAAGAGACCCGAACTCTCTGATGGCTTCAAAGAGCGAGTAGAAAAGAAATATCCGTTCGATGAAGATGTTGATGAAATCTTCGGGGCCCTCGTGGCAAACGGCAAGCTCACTTTACCTAAATCCAAAAGACCGGGTCATGTTGGCAAAACCAACGATCCTCGGTACTATCCATATCACCAGATGATATCATATCCTCTCAATCAATGCTTCGTTGTGAGAGAGAAAATAAACGAGTTATGGAAAAACGGAGTCATCACCTTTGACAAAAACTATGGGTCTGCCTCCGTCAACTTGGTGTCATGTGGACAAACACCAAAATCACCAAAGAAGAAGATCACTACTTCCTTCAAGGTGATAAACACAATCCAAGCATCTGAAGAACTAGTTCCTTACCCGACACCAGACGGACAACCCATATGGGTACATCCCGATCTCCTGGAAGATGAAAATTGGGAGGTCGTGAAAACAAAGCCTACAGCTCAACAGCGAAGGCAGGCTAGGAAACATCTCCTCAAGCTCAAACGGCAAGAGAAGACCCAGCCAAAACAAGAAGTCCAACAAAAGGCAGAGGCTTCCTCTACCGCTTCGCTAGAGGCAACAAAAACGTCCCTCCCAGAGACTTCAAAGGGGGTAAGAAAATTCATTCTCAGTGATTTCATGCCACCTCAATTCAAAGAAGCCATGCAGGGAGCATCATACTTTGCAATTCGGTAGTTGGATACTCCATTGATGGATACGAGTCCAGCGACGCCGATGATGGATTCGAATCCAACTACACCGACGAGTGGGAGGAATCCCTTGAAACAGGAGAATACCTCTCCGATGAAGAAGGGGTTCCTGAAACTCACCTTATGCCAGTAATCTGGTATAACCCTTTGCAGCCACAAGGATCCTGGTCTGATGATGAAGAAGACTAAGAGGCTATACATGAAAATGTTGCTGACCCAGCACCCATCATTGCTTCAGTGGCAATCAACTATGTTGAGCCACAAAGAGTTGATGAAGAAGAAGATTTGGCTCCCATGCCTAATCTTAAAGAATATGCAAGGATCTTGCAGCATCTTGCACTAGAACAAGAGCAAGACCGCATCAACGAGCCTCCTCGCAATCCAGAGCCTGAAGTCCCTGAAGACCATCAGGTACATCCTCCCTTAACTCTTGAAAATGGAGAAAATTGCTGGATAGACGATCCTCTTACATCTGAGGATGAGTCTGACTCCGATTAGGCAACGTCTCCTGTCAAAGCTTCCTGTAATGTGATAATTCGCGATTATAGTTCTTCCGAAGCATCGTCTGATGAGATCACTTACACCCCGACGACGCCTAGAAATGTATCCTCTGGAGCCACCTCATCTCACGTGACTTTCACTGAGATGACACCCTCTCAGGTTTCTTCTCCTGAGACTGTGACTTTAGAGCTCACACCCTTCCTGACTGAAGAATCCCTAGATATTGATGCTTGGGACAATGAATTAGTCAACGAAGAAGAAAGGTTGCCGGATGCTGTTCAGGACTTGTTTCCGAAAAATGCTCCGTGCAACACAATAACTAAGCATGGCAACTCTTCTGCAGATACATCCTCAGCAAATGAAAAACGACGGCCTCTTGATCCTGAAGACAATCTTCTAAATGAAGATCCTTCTCAAGAAGTTCTTGAAGTTGGTAGAGGCACCCGCTCTGGCCGGGACTACCACAAGAATTACAACCAATCTTCCTTTAAATATGTAAGTTCTTCGGGAAAAGATGTTGTAAGCGCCCCTAGTGGCAACAATGATGAACATGCAGGCCCTAAGGAGGCTTTCAAGTATGACTTGATTGAACACTTCAAGCACATACCTGCACGTCTGCACATCCTAGATTTATTGCGAATGTCTCCGCACACTCGTGATAATCTCATTTCAGAATTACAAAAGCTGAATGAGGATGTCGACAAACATGCCCCGCAAGTCCTCCAAATTGAAATGGACTACTGGGTCAAAAACTCAGAAGCTTCCTCAAAGGGAGAAAAGAAGAAAACTGAGGGATCATGCATTGAATGCCTCTCGGTTCAAAAAGCAGCCAGTGCAACCATCGCCTTCACTAAAGATGACCTCCTACTTGGCGAAACAAGGCACAACCGACCCCTGTACTTCACAGGGTACATCAAGGAAATGCCTATGCATAGAGTTCAGATCGACTGATCAGGTTCTGCCCTCAACCTTATCTCCACTTCAGCTCTTGAAGAGTTGGGCATCCCACCTAGCAAGCTGAGCCACACATCTGTATCTATCTTTAGATACGATGGGAGTACTCAAAGGCCTATCGGCAAAATTAGGTTCAAGTTGCAAATCGATGATCTTATCTTTGAGGTCACTGTGTATGTAATAAAACCCCTTCATGCTACAACATCCTTCTCGGACACCCCTGGATCCACGAGTGTCCCTTCAACTCTGCATCAATGCATCAAGTTTGTTGGCAACGACGGCATGATACATCGAGTCTTTGCAGACAAAAAACGCTTCAAAGGTAAAGAAGTCCACTTTGCAGACTCACAGACGTATGAAGGTGAGAAAGAAGAAGAGGAGAAGCACACAGCACCCTTTGCCGAAAATCTCCAGAAAGATAAAGGCAAGGCTCCTTAACAATCACCGGAAGAAAACAAATCATTCGGTAAATCCGAAGAGAGCGTTCAAACTCCCTTCATCATCTCCCTCAAACCTTCAAAGCCTTTGGTCATCATGACTAAAGTGAAGAAGGCAAAACAAAAGCCTGGGAGCAAATTTGTTGTCTCTTTCGTGTCTATCATGCAAGACACGGATTTGGATTCAGAGCCAGAAGACGACACATCGTCAAGCCAAGCTGACACTCAGTAAGTTCAGCCTGCTCTTACTCCAATGGAGACACCTGCTGATGTAGAAGATCCTACATCTGCTTCATTCGTTGTTCCAGCAACTTCAGCAAAGTAAAAGCCGATCTTCTTCCATAGATCGGATGCTTCTTCATCAAACTCCATGCCTGAACCTTTCCAAAATGAAGGTATGCCTCAACTATCCTTATATAGTCCTGTGGCACAAGTTATTATGAAGAAAATGGGCTATGACGCTCAAAACCCAGTAGGTTTTGGGGGAAGGACACGATATTCTCACGCCATTAGGGCCCGTCTTGACCAAAAGCCAGCTGGAAGATTGGAGACTCTACGGCCATGTAGAAAAGTCTTCACACGGGCTAGGGTATGATCCCGACACTCCTCTGAGACAGTTGACACAAAGGCTTAAAAGTCGACTTACCGACCAAGCCTCAACATCCCGTATCCATGAAGACATCAATCTCCCCGGATATCTCTTCGATGAGTCACCTGACAAAGATCCAGGAAGCTCATCCAATTGGTATGATTTCTCTGACAATGAAGAGGAATTATCCGATGGCACAGACATGTAGTCTTCTGACCCAGAAGAACCCTCGTCTCCAAAAGAAGCACCTTACTTTATCTGGTTTCAGCAGGCGATTGGGATCATCTCATAGCAAGCCTTGAGAAAATTGCCGATCAAGAAGACACATGGAAAGGAACAAAACCTTGGTCTGGAAATGCCCTTGAAACCACAGAAGGTTTCGTCGAGCTGGAAGCCTCCAAAAACATTGTGGAGGAACCACCTTCGAACCTTCCAACAGAAGATCCTGTTCAAAAGATAGACTTGGGAACACCAGATAACCCACGTCCTGTATTCATAAGCAAGAATATAAAGGATGATGAGTTACCCGAGTATATCGCCTTTCTTCATGAGTTCGTTGATTACTTTGCATGGTCTTACGCTGAAATGCCTGGCTTAGACCCCAAAATAGCAATGCACAAGCTCAATCTTCAAGAAGACATCAAGCCTGTCAAGCAGGGCAAAAAAAGATTTCGTCCAGATGTGATGGATAAAATTGAACAAGAAGTTCAAAAACTCAAAAGCGTCGGCTTCATCTGTGAGGAACAACATCCTGAATGGTTGGCCAACATTGTCCCCGTGATAAAGAAAAACAGGCAGATCAGGGTCTGTATTGACTATAGAGACCTGAATTGCGCATGCCCTAAAGATGAATTTCTATTCCCCATACCAGAGGTAATGATTGACAATACCTGTGGATTCGAGCGAATGACATTCATGGATGGTTTCTCTGGCTATAATCAGATAAAGATGCATCCTGAAGATGAAAAACATATATCCTTTCGGACCCTATTTGGCGTGTATTGCTATACTGTCATGCCATTTGGTCTGAAAAATGATGGTGCCACATATCAGAGGGCTATGATGAGAATATTCCAAGATATGCAGCACAAGACGATCGAATGTTACGTTGATGACCTCGCCATCAAAAGCAAAAGAAAAGAAGATCATCTCGAAGACCTTCGAGAAGTCTTCATCCGACTTCGCAAAAACAAACTGCGGATGAATCCTCTGAAGTGTTTCTTCAGCGTCTCGTCGGGTAAGTTCCTCGGATTCCTAGTTCGGAAAGCTAGAATAGAGCTTAACCCCATAAAAGTCAAAGCCATTCTAGAGATGCCCTCTCCAAAAACCTTGAGAGAACTCAAAGGGCTTCAAGGGAGTTGGCCTACATCAGACGGTTCATCTCCAATCTTTCGGGGAAATGCCGTCCATTCTCCCGATTGATGAAAAAAGGTGTAGACTTTGTCTGGGATGCTGACTGTGAAGCTGGGTTCCAAGATATCAAGTCATACCTGACCAAACCTCTAGTGTTAGCTGCTCCCACCACTGGAAAATCATTCATCTTGTACACAAGAGCCCTTGATCACTCTCTGGGCGCTCTGCTGGCACAAGAAAATGATGAAAGAAAAGAAGCTACTTTATACTACCTCAACCGCATGCTAGTAGGTGCAGAGCATCGCTATTCTCCAGTCGAAAAAGAATGCCTTGCAGTGATGTTCGCCGTACAAAAGCTACATCACTACTTGCTTTCCAACACAGTCTACCTGGTCTCGAGGATCAACCTCTTGAAGGTCCTCGTCACAAAAGCAGGTTCTCTCAATGCCAAACTCGCAAAACGGTCCATCCTTCTGTCACAATTTGATATTAGTTATGTACCACAAAAGGCAATCAAAGGGCAAGCTCTAGCGGACTTTCTTGCAGAGCATCCATTGCCTAAAGATTATCCACTCAGAGATGATCTCCCAGACGAACCAGTCTACAATGTGGAGACTTTCTCACAAAATGCCTCCTGGGACATGTACTTTGACAGTGCAACCAAGACAAATGAAAAAAAAACAGCTGATCTCGGGAGTTGGCATCCTCTTTGTTAGCCTCAATAAATACATGATTCCACACGCTTTCTCGCTACTGGAACCATGCACAAACAATGCAACTGAATATCAAGCTCTGATCCTAGGATTGGAACTCGCCATCGAATCCGGTATCACCATGCTGGAAATCTTTGGAGACTCTCAACTGATCGTCAACTAGATGAATCAGAAATTTGAAGTCAGGAAGCCTGATCTACTGCCCTACTACAACAAGACACAATCGCTTCTACAAAAGTTTGACATCTGTCACATCACCCACATTCGCAGAGGTGAAAACATACGTGCAGATGCCCTGGCTGGACTTGCCGCATCTATGGCAATCCAGAAAGGGAAAAACGTGCAAACGACAGTGTGCGAAAGAAGAATCCTTCCTCCTCTTAACACACACCAAGCAATTGCTGAATGCCACCAAGTGGTGGGATGTCGGATCTATATCCTTCAACCTTTAATTGGCGACTGGAGGGATCCGTTCATTGATTACACTATGTTCGGAATCCTACCTGAAGATCCAAAAGAACAGGTAAGCATCCAAAGGCGAACCCCAAACTTTCATTTGGATATTCCTTTAAAAATCCTTTACAGGAAATCCTTCAATAGGATACTTCTGTGCTGCTTATCACAACAAGAGGCCGAAGAAACACTCAAAGAACTTTATGCTGGTCTTTGTGGAGCACATTAGGCTGGTCCAAAGCTCTATGATCATATAAAAAGGATAGGTTATTACTGGCCTACCATGGTAGTAGACGCAATGCAATTTGCTAAGCGCTGCCAACAATGCCAAGTTCATGGAGATTACATTCAACAATGCCAAGTTCATGGAGATTACATTCACATGCCTCCAGAATGGCTAGATCCTACAATAATTTCATGGCATTTCGAAGCCTGGGGTATGGACATCATAGGTCCTATTTCTCCCCCTTCGAGCAAAGGTCATCACTTCATCTTCGCCGCTACGGATTATTTCTACAAGTGGCCAGAAGCATTTGCGCTTAACGAAATGAAGACCTCATCAGTCCTTCAGTTCCTGCGCACCAACATCATTTGTCATTTCGGTATACCCAAAAGATTCGTCCATGATAACGGACCACAATTCCTGGATCATCGATTCTACAAGTTCTGCGACAAATACAAAATCCAAAGTTGTCCTTCGACTCCATACAATCCGTCAACAAATGGATTAGCAGAAGCCTTCAATAAAACACTCTGCAAAATCCTCAAGAAAATGGTCTATAGTCACAAAAGAGACTGGAGGACAAACTGTCTGAAGCTTTGTGGGCCTATCGAACCACCGTTCGAGGACCAACCCATAGCACACCATTCTCCTTAGTCTATGGATGCAAAGTTGTCATACCCTTGGAAGTACAAATTCCTTCCTTGAGGGTATCCTTGTAAAATGACATGACTCAAGAAAGCAATGTCAAATTGAGACTCCATGAGCTAGACAATCTCGATGAGAGACGGCTCGAAGCTCGACAAAACATTAAACTTTACCAAGCACACATGGCAGGATCTTTCGACAAAAAGGTCAGGCAACGCGCCTACAAAAAGGGTGACTTGGTTCTTGCGGTAAAAAGACCAATGGTTTTCGCTCACAAGTCCAAAAGCAAATTTGAGCCAAAATGGGAGGGACCCTATGTCATCGACAAGGTTTTCTCCAACGGCGCATACGCACTCCTAAACATGGAGGGTGACAGATGTATACTGCCCATCAGCGGCAAGTTCTTAAAGCGGCACTACCCTTGAAGACTTACCCAACTGGGTAAGAGCAATGCCTGTACGGCCAAAACCAGTTTCCAGGTACTCGCTCGCTAAACCCACTCTTTTTAGAATTTTTATATCAAATGTTGAAATTTCTAGAAATTCAAACAATGGTTACTTTCACCGTTTCATTGTTCGAAAATTCCAAGTTTAGGAACCTCTCCCTAACTTGACCAAAGTTTTCAATCCTTGAACCCAAAATTCGTGGTTTGAAACAAAATTCGGATTCAGGGATTTCCACCCTAGTCCACCCGGCCTTTTACCGCCAAAATGGTTTTAGGTCAAAACTTATGACCCTCGTGTCTTTTAAAAAAAATGATTTTTCAAAAACCGCGGGGAAGCGACGCTTAGTCGATATTCGCACAAATTGGAAGCATGCGAACCATGTTCGACACTTCCAAAATCGCAGGGAAGCGACATTTCGTTGATACTTGCAAAATCCTAAAAAACAAAACCGTGGAGACGCAACATTTCAGTTGATATCCACAACCCAAATTTCAAAGATTCGAAAAAACCTAAAAACCATGGAGACGCAACATTTCAGTTGATATCCACAACCCAAATTTCAAAGGTTCGAAAAAACCAAGAAATCATGGAGATGCAACATTGCAGTTGATATCCACAACCCAAAGGTTCGAGAAAACTGCAAATTTTAAAAATCATTTGGAAACGACATCAATTCAGTACCCGTAAAATCAAAATTTTTGAAAAGCAAGGATGCGACATTCCATTGATACTCGCAACCATATGAGCAAGGATGCGACATTCCATCGATACTTACAAGAACATTCAGCAGGGAGGCGACTTTTAGTCGATACTTGCATTTTTTGAAAACCAAAATCGGCTATAAATGTCACAAACCGGCTATAAATGCCACCAAAACCGGCTATCAATGCCACCAACCAAAACTTGGCTTTCAAAAAACCCGGCTATAAATGCACCAAAACCGGCTATCAATGCCACAAAAAATCTGGCTCTCATGTCAAAATTGGCTTCCATGCCACAAACAAAATCTGGATCCCATGCCAAAACAATTATTTGACAAATTTTTTTTACAAAATGACAAACTTTTGATCAAATCTCATTTAGCAATTGCTTTCATCACAAAGATTTAAGTGAGCATAGGGAAAACAAAAAAAATTATCTCATTTAGCAATTGCTTTCATCACAAAAAGATTTAAGTGAGCATAGGGAAAACAAAAAATATATATCCCATTTAGAAATTGCTTTCATCACAAAAAGATTTAATTAAGCGTAGGGAAAAAAAGAGTACCAAAAAATACATGTGGTACCAAAAAAAAGTGTTTACAAAGCACTACAAAAAAAACGAGTACCAAAAAAAATACATGTGGTACCCAAAAAAAAAAAGAAGAAGAATGATAGTTTCTGCTACAAAAATTCAGGAGCTCAACCAAAAATGGTCTCCAGCATAAATTTGTGCTCCTCAAGCAAACTTTTGGCCTCAGTCGTCAGAGTTTCCAGGGCACGCTTCTTCAGGAACTTGCCATGAGATGCTGGGGTAGGTTGTAACCCTTCTTTCACATCGAAAAGCTTATCCCAAGCAGTTTTCCATTGTTTATCCTCTTCAAAGTTCCTTTTAAGAACTCGATCAGCATCTGTAACCCGGCGAATCAGAGCACTCTCCCTATTGCGAGCCTCTGTTATAGCAACCCACTTTGCAGCGACTTGTGCCTTTAAATGCTCAAGACATTTCCTGGCCTCATCGACCTCCCTATCAAGGATGTTAAGTTCATGTGTCAGCCCAATGATAGCTAGCTCTTCTAAGTTCTTCTCTCGGACTAGCTGCTTCCTGCTTTGTGTAGCCTCATTCAGGTCAGACTTAGCCTTATCCGCAGGGTCCAGGAACATCTCCTTGAAGAACTGGTCGTCAGCAAAACCCATGGTCTCAAACCACTTGTCACCCAGTGCAATGATCCTATCAACGATCGCCCTGGCACCTGTGACATCCAGATCAGCCTCTTCGGCATCACCGAGAATCTCCTGCACATGCTGGATCATGCCAAATCCGACATCCAAGTGTCCAGCAAAGAGAGTCTCAATCCAAGAGCTCAGAACCCACACCAACACCTTCTTCGCAAAAAGAATAGATGGCCCAGCTGAAGATCCGCCCCGCTCCGTCGGTCGGCTACTCATGTCATGCCCTATTGGAAGAGGAACAAAAGAACTCTTTTCAGTTGGAGCTACTGGGGAGAGAATCTCAGCACGAGGTACCCCCTCCACCGTGTCAGAATTGGTTGCATAAGTCTCTAGCTCCAGATCAACCTTTGGCATCCCTTGCTCTAGTTCTGAAGGAAGCAATGGACTCCCCTCTGTCGCTTCAAAACCTGCCAAAGAAACAAAAAAAGGTATGAATATGATCCTGTTTAAAAAATCATTATCAGGGTTATTACTATAAAATACCTTCTTTGACGACTGGCAGAACACTCTCTTCCTCCATGAACTCATCGGAAGCATCGTCAACATTTGCGTCCATCGATGGTTCAAAGTCACTGGAATCCTACGGCAAGTCAGCTGATAAGAAAAATGCTAGCAAACCAAGTCACAGACAAAAAAAAAGAAAGCAAAAGAAGTCATACCAGTTGGAGATTCTAGAATCACTCCAGAGTCCCTCGGTACTGCTTCTGGTGCTGCAACCGGATCCGTCACCACCTCATCGGCAGGAACCTTAGGCATCGCCAAGTCTTCGTTGTAAGACCCCAACCCCCAGTTCTTTTGTTTAGTATTGTTTTAATCATGGTTTAGCTTTTTAAGAGAGATTAGAGTTGGTTTGACTTTGTCTTTGAGTTTGACTAGATTTTTCATAACTTTGGAAAGTTTTGAAGACCATTGACTTTGGTTTGACCCGGCCCGTGTGAAATGTATTTTTATGAGAAATTACTCTTGATTTCTAAAAATTCCAAATTTGGTTTATTTTGACTTATTTCATTAAGTTTAACAACTTTCATGTTTTGACCATTTTGATTTGATGATCATAAAATACGTTTCTCGATAAAAAGGGCAAAATTGACTTTTCACACTAAATCTGTACTTGAATTTTGAAAATTTCAGAATTTGGGGAAAATATGCTTTTTGGAAAGAAAATATTTCGTTGATCGATTTTGTCTTCTTCGTCGATCTCATTCGGGAACCACAAATGTTAGTTTCAGCCCTTTGTAATATTGGGGCCCATGGGACCCACTTGCCCACTTTATAAAAAGGGGCTGAACCCTCTTCTTCTTCTTCCATTCCCTGCAACGATTCCAGCTGTGGCTGGAACCCTTTTCCAGCCACTCTCTCTCCTCATATATGCTTCCTCTTGTGTGCTAAATGGAGGATTGATCTCCTAATCCTCTTCTCCTCTCTCTTGGCTTTCCAAGGATGCCATTTTCATAGCATTTGAGCTGGGATAACTTCTCTTTTCAAGCTTTTCTTCTTGGTTGAAGCTTCAAAAAGGTTAGTAATAGATTTTTTTCTTCAAATCTTGGTTTTCCAAACCATTTAGAATGTTTTTGTCATCCATGCAAAGAGATTCATGGAGGTTTTGCAAATGTTTGGTTTCTAGGGCTTTCTCTTGGATTATTTTGGAGGTTTTGTGGATTTGGAGCTAGAGTCTTTGTTGAGGCCATCTTTGAGTGATTTGTTCTTCTTCTTGACTTGAGGCAAGTTAATATTTCAGTTAACATGTGATTTATTCAATGTGTATGATTCTATGAATTTCTACTTCATATGTTTTCTTCTTCTTTTCATGTCATGATTTCTTCTTGGAGGAGTTTATGAAATGTTTTATAATTATCTTCTTTGAAATGTCTATCTTAAGGTATTATGTTCTTGGATTCATCTTCTTGAATCGGCTCTTTCGATTTCAAGAATTTTCTTTTGGTAACTTGATGAATGGAAGAATTGTGTTTGTCTTTGATCTTATGGATATCAATGGGATGGATAGTGTATGTGGGTTATTTGATGGAGTTTGATGAGGTTCAAAGAAACCCCATTCATTTAATAATATGTAGAAGAGAAGGAGGGAAAGAAGGAACTCAAAAAGAAAGGAGGTGTGTTTCTGCACTCAACGGACTGGAGCAGAGCCCAGTCCGCTCGAGCGAGCCCACTGGTCGCTCGAGCGAACCAGGCTCTGCTTGGTCCAGAACGAGCCAGAGACTGGCCCGCTCGAGCGACCAGATGGGTCCGCTCGAGCGACCCAGCCTCTGGATGGGCCTCGCTCGAGCGGACCCTGGGTCGCTCGAGCGAGCCCAGCCCAGTTTCTGGGCCTGTTTTATGGGGCTTTCCTAGGCTATTTTCCAGCCCCTTTTTGGATTGTTTCATGCCCATTTCAGCCCACATCTCCTCTTCTATTTGAAACCCACTTAGTCTACTTGATCCATGAAAGTTTGAAAGAGAAATGGTTTGATGATAGAAGTTACCCGAAGAATTAATATAACCCTTAATGTACACTTTATAACTCAAATGTTGAGGATCTTCAGTGGTACCAAACTATTCTTTTACAAATCAACGCTGAGGGGCTAAGTGTGCATCGAGGTGATTATTGTTAAACCATATACACTACTCCATTCCAAGTTAGAAAAAGGTATAAGTATTCTTTGTAAATTGATTTGAAATGAATTGAGTGGTTTGCCACGATTGGAAATATTGATAAAACTACTTGTTTTGAATTAATTGATATTGTCCGTTTGTAAATCGTCCAAGTAGTTGCTTTTATCGATTTTTGGTAATGTATTGCGATGATTTAAAATGCATCGGTTCGACAAATGGATTTGAGTGGTTCTCCACATTCGGAAATACATCGATAAGGCTACTCATCAGGTTTGTTTGGATTTGTCAGTATATTCAGTATGTATTTGTTCAGGAGTAGTCCTTTATCGGTCTCAGAAATGAATCACTTTTATGATTTGATTTGTATCGGTTCAGGTTTTAAAAACTAAAGGCTCCACTAAGCTTAGGTCACCTTGTCAGGCTGATCACCCGGCTTGGGATCTTTAATTTGTCTGCCAGCTGCAGCTTGGATTCTGTCTGTACCGACCATGGCAACGGTTTTGTTTCTGGTCCCACGTGTAGTGGCTACGGTTCTGTTTGATAACGACTTTGTTCGTTCCGGTCCCACGAGTAGTGGCTATGGTTCTGTCTGCTCTTGTTACTTCGGTAATAGAAGAATATAGCTATATGTGGTTTGCCAATGTTTTATCCGTTTGATATTTTGTTTTGTGATCCTTGTTTGTTTCAGCTCAATATATTCTTTGAATTTGTTAATGTTCAAGAAATCGATCTTTTATCATATTGTCTATATTATTTAGGATTTTAAATGTATTTCCAATTATTAAATGTTTTACGTAGTCTGTTATCTTTTTAAGATATTTATGTTTCAGGTACGGTTCATTTATTTGCTTTGATATTTATGTTCAGTCTTTCAATCGTTTTATCATGATTTATTACTATTATTGTTTAGACTCTTTAATGGACTTACAATTATTTCATAATATTTTATAAATGCCCATTATCATATTATCTAAATTCTTCTTGCTAGACCGTCGTGTCTGACCCTGTTTGTTTGGTACCAGATTTCTCTCCTACTGCTTTTTAGGTGTTTGATCGGAGGAGGCAGTTGAGCCGCCGGTCTGACGTGAGAGGCTGCCCATTGATATCATCTAGATGTCAAGTTTGGCACCGGAGTTCGAATCTAAATATTGGGGGTAGTATTTCTAATTAGTTGGATATTATTTTTGTATGGATTTGTTAGCCTTTTTCATGGGATTTGTAATTAAGACACTTGTTATTTGTAACTTTAACACATGTGGGAAATAAAATGTCCTGTTACTGCCAGCTCAGTATTCTATGATTTATGATTTATACCAGTCTGCTCATTTGATGGCTTTATGATATTGGTTGAGTGCGACACGGAATCCGACGGCCACGGGCTCCGAGTCGCAAACACCATGTTTAGCTTCTGCAAAAAATATATTCTGATCGTGATGGAGTTTTGTTATCCTCACACATGCGGATCTTGGGAAATAGCAAAAATTTTAATTAATCCCAAAATTTCGCATCCCGAGGTCGGATCACTGCAGGGCCCGGTTTTGGGGTGTGACATTCATCCTCTGCTAAGAAAAAAGGGGCAGCAGGGGGAGAAAGCAAATCAAGACATGGAAAATTCCATGAAATAAACAAAAAGAGAAAGAGGAAGAATCATACCTTCACCGGCGGTCTCTTCTTCTTGGCTCCTCTTTTCCGGAGGCTCGTCAGCATTCCCTGGCACCTCCTCATTGATAGTAAGAGGGACTTCTATGTCAGGAGAGTCCTCATGTGGCCCCTCGCTGCTACGATGACTCCTCTACCTCTTACCCCTGCGGGCTCGCCTCCTAGAAGAACATGCCCCACTGTCAGAGTTAGGTTTTCCACTTGACTCCTCGCTGGATGGTCTACCCTTATCAGTAGACTCCACAGAAGCTCGCCTCTGTGCCGCTTGTATCCAAGCATCAAGCTCAGCTTCCTCCTATTCTAGCTGCTCTAAAGCCCCATCAAGTACCTCCCGGACAGCTTCAGAACCAATGACTCCCTGGTCACCGAGATAGCCTATCTTGTGCTTCTCTCCAGAAATGAAGGCCCAAACTTCCTCTCGCCAGACGCCATCCGACTTTCCAATGCCTTTTCCAGAAGACAGCTTTGCATCAAGCTCCTTCTTGGAAAGCCCTCGATAGCCGAAAAGCTCTCCATGAACCACTTCATGAAGCCGGCAGTTCGAAAAGTCGACAACACAGGATAAGAAATCATGGCAGTAGTGTCTTCAGCACCATAAAAGGCCCATGCATTTCTGCCACCCTGCAAACCTCCAAAACGCTTCACCATATCCAACAACGCCTTGAGAAAAGCCTAGCTGCAGTGCAAAGCGAGAAGGCACATACAGCTGGATATCGACGAAAAGATGTCTACGGTACACCATTGTGCTGACATGTATGCTGAAAAGCCACTCATTCTCTACAATTGTCAATGAGTAATGCCTTCCCGACCCCGCCCTGGTAAAGTCATGGGAGACACCAAAATCAAAAGCCTTCTTCCGCAACTCCGGAGAAAGCTTCACTGAAGACTGCCCCATCTCGACGTCCCTGAACCATCGGATCCTCATGCGGGCAAACAAAAGCGATTCTAACACGGCTTTGCCCTTAGCCAATCGAATCATCAGAGGATCGTCATCCTGTGCAGCACCCAGCCAATGAAAGCCAGGACAGTGGTATACAAACCACGAATAAAAGATATAGGCTGAAAATACCCTATTCATAGGGAGCTCAGCCGAACCAAAAAAGCAGCAGCCTGCAGTTCGGTACACAGATAGGAGTAAAGAGCTGACACCAAAGCAAGCTGCTCTCCAAACGCCATTAACAAGCCGAAAAAATACAATGCAGCCTGATGTGCGTTCCATCTCCTCAAGCAAAAACGGCCTCACCTAGCCAATAAGTGAGGTAAACGGCCTCACTTTCAAAGAAGTTGGGAGACGAAGAGCTAAAACTTTTCCAACTGCTGGATCTTACTTTTAAGCCCTCATTCTCCTTCAAAAAATCATAGAAGGCGACGAGCTGAAAGTACAAAAGCCTAAACTCCTCAGATTGCTCCTCAAGGACGTTGTCGATCAGTATAAACTCCTCATAGAGTCTGCCAAGGATGGGCAATCCAGTAATGGCGCTCAGCTCCTTCAAAGAGAAACCAATCTCACCATTCGTGATAACGAAGGTATTGGTTTATGGAAGGAATGACTCCAACATAGCCATGAAGGCCTCATCGGAAAAGATCACGGTCTCTCTAAAGGCGCGGACCGCATCAAAAATCCCAGCTTCCTTCAAAACGGCACCACCAATCAGCAGGACGTGATCAGTCCACGACTTCCACTCGGAGTCAGCACTGAAACAGCCACGAAGTCGAAAAGGCTTCACCCAATTGCTGCCATCACCGCTGAAAATGCCAAGGCCCACCGGTCCCAAATCGACCAACGGATAATCAGAGCCCTGGTAGCCACTGGCCGGCATCAACATGTCCATCTCAGCAGGCGACTTCTCCGCATATCCAGGAGAACCGCCATCAAAAACCCCGGTCTTGATTACATTTGTCCTTTTCACCTAGCTTGGAGGATCTTCCCTCTTAGAGCTCGTGTGACAAAGGCTCATGATCGAGACGGTGCAATCAAACGTTGACTGGGTAACAACGATTCTCTTCTCACCATCAGCTGTGTAAAAGAACTGAAAACATCTCCTCTTGTATGTCACGTCGTCAGGGACTGCATCACCAAATAAGAAGGTACGCTTGGGCAAAACCCTCTGATCGTCTATCACCCAAGGACGATTACTTACCATGACCTTATAAAACTCCTCACTCTTGAGAGCGATCAGTCGTTGCCTCATCTCATCTCTGTTGAGGGAGTCACACTCTTCCAGGTTTCTCTCAACAAACTGGACCTTCTCCCAGGCCTGCCGAACGACCCGATTAGAAGATCTAGCAGATCGACGAGGTACACTTGTAGCAGGCTCTTTACCCTTGTTCATTCTGGAGGAACCACCTGCAAAGGTTGGAAAAGAAAAAGATCAATCATCAAAATGACAGAATTTCGCCAAAAAAATATGGTAAAAATTTGACATGACTCTGGGGTAATTCCAAAGAAAAAGGAATACCCCGAAAGAAATAGAAAGCTTGAAGATGGGCTCAAATTGCTGAGAGCTCCGAAACTCCAAACTTTCGAATCCTCAAAGTCTCTGCAAAATCAGAAAGGGTTCAACATCGTTGCGAGCTCCAAATTTCCAAATTTGAAAAAACTTTCAGGTATGCTATCACATCATGCTACAAATTCAATTTACAAAAAAATACATGCATGAACATCTTGGTTTGCCAAAAAATGCATTATCATGATGAGCAAAGAAAAAAGAAAAAAAAAAGAAACTTTCTCAAAAAAAAAAAGGAGAAAGAAAAGAAACTTTCTCAAAAAAAAAGGAGAAAGAAAAGAACAAAAAAAAAACTTTCTCAAAAAAAAGAGAGAGAAAAAAAAGATCAGCAAAAAAAAAAGGAAACAAAAAATGGGACTGGCTGTGAGGACCCGTCCCTAGAGATACCTAGTGGGACCCAATTTGACGAAGTCAACCATAGGTTATCCTATTTAATAGGTGATTAGCATGAGTAGTTAGTAATTCCCATTAATTTAGCCTAGTTTATAAGGTTAGGACCCTTGTGAGATTAATAGTGGCCCCCTAGATTTAATTAGCCAATTAGATGCCTTAGTCGTAATCCTAATTCTAGATGGGTTTCCCTTAGAGAGTTGTGCATTTAACCTTAGAATGACCCAACTACCCATAGCCTAACCCATTAACCCATTAATTATATGAGGGCACTCTAGTCTTTCCTACCCCATATTTTCCCTCCTTTTTAGAAATTTCAATACCTTAAATGACCTTGGCCTTCTTTATTCTCTACCAAGTAAACATGGGCACTTTTGTCATGATAATTAGCCTACCTTTATTGCCCTTAGGCTCCTTTATTCACAACCACTTATTTGAGGATACTTTAGTCATTATATGAGAATACCTATATTACCCTAGTCCTTAACCTTTATTTCTATTAGCCACCAAGGGCCCTTTAGTCATTCTATTTTAACATTCCCTAAATACCCTCATCCTTATCCTAAACTTACACTAGCAAGAGAGGGCACCTTGGACATTCTCCATCCCACAATTTCCTATAAAAGAAACCTACTACAACCATCTCAAACATTTCCTACACTCTTTTCCTCTCATTTCACTACAATTCTCTCCTAGATCTCTCTCCCCTCTCCAAGCTAAGGTAATCCCTTTCCCCCTTTTCAATTTCCTTGTAAAATAGTCATTTCTCTTAGATTTCCCTTCCTTATGCATTTCTCTCTTTGGGTATGGGTGTATAGATATTGGATCCAGCTGTGGGAGTGATCTTAGAGCATTTGGAGTGGAGCCCAAGCTATTTGAGGAGCTTTCTTCCTAATTAGGCAAGTAGACATGCTTAGATTCTTTAATTAAATTGATTAACATGCTTAGATTAGTAATTACTGTCTTTTATGGATGTTTGGCATGATTTCTGTATTTGGATGGTTGATTGGATGATAAGATGTATAGAATTGTTAGTCTAAGCTCTTTTTACGTGTATTTGGCCATTGATGGATGAGAATCCCCCATTTGGAAGATCAATGGCCCACTTGTAATGAGATCATGTTATAGGAGATGTGTTTGATGTTTGGAAGTGTTTGGTGAAGATTGGAATGAAAAGGGAGAAATCCAGGAATTATGGTACTTGCAACAGCATTCAGTTAGGCAGGCCGAGCTCCGCTAGGCAAGTTGGCCGAGCTCAGGTGTTGGCCGAGCTCAGCTAGGCAGGCAGGCCGAGCTCAATGCCTGGTTGGCCGAGCTCAGAGCAGGATGACCGAGCTCAATGCCTGGTTGGCCGAGCTCAGAGCAGGATGGCCGAGCTCAGAACGGGTTGGCCGAGCTCCATGCCTGGCTAGTCGTGCTCAGAGTAGGTTGGCCGAGCTCAGTGTATATAGTGACCTTTCCTAGATTTGGACCCTTTTATGATTTGATCATGTGTGGACCCCGTTGACCTTCCATTTGGATTGTTTGGAATTTGCCAAACACGAGTCAAGGGCTGGGCTTAACCTTGACCCGTGTGGCACCTATGTAGGGTCTTGGGTTGTAAAACAGAACCTGATTCAAGGGTTATGGATGTCTTATGATGCTAAATACCTACAGGAGCACCAAGGATACTTAATAAGCATTTGGGACTCCGTTCTCACTGTCTTAGGTGAAGTGGTACCCTGGACCTGAATAGAGTGGCAGCGGTCATCGATGGATTTGTGATATGTGGAATCTATGTTGATGAACCGGACACCAAGGCTGGCTGGTAGATCCGAACCTTGGATGTAGGCCTTGAGAGGTACTATAAATCAAGGCATTGCACTTAGGCTCTGATCCATGATCACGGTCCATATTGGATGAGATGTCAGGACATGGCACTTGAAGTCCGACCGGTAATATTGGGAACTTAACGGTAGATACTGATAGACGGACTGTATATTGAGATAATACTAATTAAGCGTATAGAGAAGCGGAGTTTACAAGGGTATGCATTATTAACTGTTGGGAACCACAAGGATGGACTAGCTATACCCGAACCTCGTGCCTCGTACCCTCGACTATTATCATCTCATATTAAGGATAATAAGGCTATCTAGTTCGGAGTACCCCCACCTAGTGATCTGTAGACTTGTGGCTGTATGATTGGTCTGCCGAGGGTTATGATGCCGGCATGGACATTGATATTGATTAGTCTACCGAGGGTTATGATGCCGACATGGACATTGATATTGATTAGTGTGTCGAGGGTTATGATGCCGGCATGGACATTGATATTGTGATGTGATTGACACAGTAGGTACCAGGTGTGGGTGGGGTACTGAGACCGCCGGCGCTCGGACCGGGTGTATGGATGGACGGTGATATTGATCTAGCACGTAAGTCCAATGACTGGGACTTGGTCGTGGCTATGGATATTGTTGGTTGATATAGCACGTTAGACCAATGGCTGTGACTTGGCTGTGGCTATGGACATTGATGGATTCTTGTACGCTCCTATTCGACGTGACGACAGCTGTGGGTGGCTATGACCCCATGGTTGGTGTCCATCGACAGTTGTTGGGACGACGATGATGGGCTGGCCCTGACCCCCCCACGTCCTTTGTACTTCAACTGTGGACGTACCTTTGTGTGCTTCTATGTATGTATATTGGATGTATGAATATTATATATTATGGATATCATTATTTATTGTCTTTAACTGCCGCCGTTGATACGGTTGGATCTGGATGCGATGGTTACGACTATGGTAAGTTTACTTCCTCAGGTTACATCCTTTGTTTACTTCTACTACTGATAACTCTGATGTGCTTGTATGATTTATATGATGTCTTAATGATGATGGATTCTCTTATCTACTTGTTATGCTGTATCAAACATCTATTATATCAATATCTCGATTATCGTTCATGCACTACACTTTACACTGTTTTCTGTTGCACTTTGATATTTTATATTATTATCAAGATACTAATCATGCAGGTACAGCTGGGATCAGGTATGGTCTTCTTCCCTATCTAATGATATTATGTATTGCCATCTAAACATGCCTATTTACCTGGCTCATCGAGCCTGACCCAATCCTTGGTGTTTTTAGGTTTCTTCTCTTCCGCTTTCTTGATTGGTGGTTTGTTTGGCGGCTGATACGTTGCCGCAGGGTTCAGAGAATGATGCAGCTGGTGCATCGTGAGGCGTCTATCATATAGATCTCTATTCTTTCATTTTCTTATAGCTGGCCGTGTTGGCCTAGGACTGAATAATTAGTTTAATTATGGAAAGTACCTTGCAATCTTTTAAAGTGAAACAAAATTTTAGGGCATTGTCCATTTACCTGCTCATATGAGATTCACACTTGATTATATTATTGGATTTTCCGCATCTCTTGGGTACTTTCTCGTAGCACCCAGAGATTCGAGGCGCCCGGATTTTGGGGCGTTACATTTTGGTATCCGAGCTTTTACGGTTCTCAGACAACTAAAATGCTTAGCAACTCTTAGGATTCGATGTGAGGATTGGGTAGACTTAGACTGGTAACGCGATGGTTGTTTGTTGTTTGTCTGTGTCATTTGTGTTTTGCTTGTTCTAAAATGTTTATTTGCAGATCTTGTCACAGCAGCATTGTTCGGATAGGGGTAGTCAGGGCACCATAGAGGACAGATTTGAGCAGTTTGTGCGGTCTCAGACCAGGATCAACACTCAGATATTGGAGATCCTTAGCCGTATGACCCGGCAGCCGCAGACTTCGCAGTTTTCACCGGTTGTTTCACTGAGTGAGCCAGATCAGTACGAGCTTTTTGAGAGGTTCCGTAAGAGGAAACCTTCAGAGTTTAGTGGATGTGGAGACCCGATGGAGGCAAATGCATGGATTATTGAGATGGAGCGGATCTTCAGGATGCTTCCGTGTACAGGCAGAGAGCGAGTTCAGCTAGCGACCTATATGTTCCGGGATGCAGCTGAGTTATGGTGGATGACAGTGAGAGCTTCTTAACAGACATGGACGATGCAGTAGCTTGGGAGACATTCAAGGAGCAATTTCTTCGGAAGTTCATTCCAGCACCCGTCAGATCTCAGAAGCTTCGGGAGTTTGAGCAGCTACTTCAGGAAGACATGACAGTTATGGAGTATGAGGCACAGTTCATCCGTTTATCTTGATTCGCTGAAAGACTTATCACTCCAGAATCAGAGAAGATCAGACGCTTCGTAGACGGCCTTCGAGCGGACATCCAGTTGCACATGACTCCTATAGAGCTCCCCACGTATGAGGCTTATGTGAAAATGGCGATATGGGTGGAGAACGCTCTTCACAGGGTAGCCTTAGCCCAGCAAAGAGCTTCCGAGCAGACGAAGATGTTGGAGCCATATCCAGAAGAGGATGGAGATGAGGCAGTCCAAGGTGATGAGCAGCTGTGGATTGATTAGGAGTTTCAGCAGAGACAGCAGCGCTATCGCAGAGGCCGTGAGACCAGTGAGCATCGGAGACGGTCAGGAGCATGCTATGTGTGTGGAAACCTTAGACACAAGGCTCGCAACTGTCCAAGGAAGAGAAACCGTACTTCAGGACACCGCCAGCAGACTCATATGCTTCGACCACCTGAGATTCTCGCCAGTACAGTACTCGAGGTGCAGCCCATTCAGCAGTGGCCCCTATACCCGCAGACACAGGATCAGTTTCAGCCAGCTTGGGGTTATCCGGATAGTTCTGCACCACTTCTGATTGGTGAGAGACGTCAACATGATTTCCCTAGTGAGCAGTGACTCTGAAATCAGCTTTTCCGGAGGTTTGCTTTATCTCTTCTGGTTGGTGTGTTTAGATCCCTTGCTGTTGTCGTGCTTATGATCTTCGTAATATGTGTGCTCTTAATATTGTGTGAATGATTGATTATTGCTTCTTAGATATCCTAATGTCCCATTTAGGAGTGAGGGGTATGTAATACCCTGAGTTGTCCTTTTAGAGTCGGGAATTATGAGACATCCCGAGATAGTTCTTTAGGAGTGAGGGGTGTGTGACACCCTGAGTTACCCTTTTAGCAGCTCAAGGTGAATGATACCTGAGCTAGCCTTTTTAGTTAGTAGTGTGAAGCTGAGAGACCTCAAGTTGTCTCTCCTGTAGATGTGAGAGGTGTGCAGCACCCCTAGTTAACCCTTGTAGTATCCGAGGAGTGAGATACCTCGGACTAGTCCTTTAGAAGTAAGGAGAGTGTGATACACCCTAGTTGTTCCTTTGAGTTTGTGTGAGACACCGTAGTTAGTTCCTAGGAGTGAGGGGTGTGCGACACCCCCAGTCGGACCTATTGGAGTTAAGAGTGTGAGATGCCCTGAACTAAGGAAGGTTGAGTAGCCGACCTTGTTAGAAAACTAGAATGTTAGATGTCCAGTTCCCATCAACCTATTAGTTGAAGTCTAGTATTCTAGAGTGTTAGAGGGTAAACCTTGTTTGTCTTGTTAGCTGTCTGTTAGTATCCCAGAGTGTTAGAAGGATAGGTTTTGCTACCTTACCAGTTGTTGATTGTAACTAGTATTTCTGTTTTACTACTTGTTGATTGTAGTATGGGTTGTTATTTAACTAGTTGTTTGTAACCTGTTTTGTTAGAAGAATAGTTCTAGTATCCCTCCTAGTTAAGACTAGCTATTCCGAGTGTTAGCTGGGTAGTTTAACTCCCATTCTTCATAGTGTTAGGAATTTTGTGTATTGCAATTTGATGGATGCATATCATTTTAATCATCATTTGATTTCTCACACTTGCATTATTTTAGAAAACATTGAAATCTTATTTTATCCATGCATTGTTTTTAAATATGGTAAAACTCATGTTTTATGCATGAATTGGTTTTAATTTTGGATGCAATTGATTTTGTAAAAGGAATTTCAAAATTCAAGCTTAGCCTAAGTTTTAAAGTTTCAAATGATTTGTGGCTTTTTATGATTCATGATTTTAAAAATACTTAGGTTGATTTAAATCATGTTTCAAGCTTGATTTAATGGCCCCAACAAGTCCCACATCAAAAATCTTTGAAAATTGCAAAAGTATGCAAAATGGGAAAAGTGGCCCAGGGCCCAGTGTACTCGGTCGACCGGGTACACATCCCGGTCGACCGCGTACACTGCGGGTCGACTGGGCAGAGAGCCGTTTGGCTCTCCAACGGTCATTTTTCTGACCGTTTGGATGGGGTCGACCGGGCCTGTCATGGGGTCGACCGGGGACACGCAGAAACTCTGTTTTCTGTGTATAAAAAGAGTTCATTCCCATGAGAAAAGGGTGAACATTTTAGACCTTCCAAGCCATCTTTGAGGAGTTTGGAGTCAAGGAAAAAGGGGATGAACTAAGAAAGACCAAGAGGGTCATTAGTAAAGCTAAAGCTTGGATTAATGAAGTTAAACCACCAAGTAAGCTTTGCTTTTTATTAATCATTGTTTTATGCTTTGTTAAACTATTGGTAAATGATTTTAGCATATAAACTATGATGTGTTGAATCCTCTACTTCCTTAATCTTTGATTTAAGTCATAGGATTCTTCACCTTGATTTCAAAACAAGTTTGTTTTATAAACTTTGTTAATCATGCATTGCCAAAATCTTTGATTTCTTTTATGTCATGATTCATTAACTTGTTTTGAATCTTTCCTTGTTGTTTTCATTCATTTAAACCTTTGTTGAATTAGTTTGGTTTTGAAAACAACATTGCACATGCATCACATGTTTAGACTATATTAATTTCATACAACTTGTGAACCCTTGTTTTTCATATCTTCTACAAGTTTGTATTTGGTACATGTGATTTGCATATTACTTCAATCATACCTTTTTATGTGCATTAAACTTTTAAATGCTTTTAGCATAAATTGATTGAGCTTTCATTTTCAACTTGATTGAAGTATTCACACACACACTTCATGAGCATTCATCTTTGCATTACTTAGAGTGTTGTGTGAGTTAGCTTTACATTTTCTTATCCGCCTACTTAGAGGCAATTTTATTAGAGCTTAAATTGTAATCTCATAAGAGTGTTTTGTGAAGACACTTTCTTTGAGAAAAATCTATTGTTGTAAGGTTATTGCTTAGCCATTGAAAAGCATCTTGTATAGGTTGTTGTTAAGCCTTGAAAAACAACATTGTAAGGTTATTGCTTATCCTTGGAAAGCATAGTGTTGAGGTTATTGCTTAGCCTTTTGGAAAAGCATAAATAGTGGAAATCCGGTGGGGTGTGAGGAACACAAGCCGGTAGTGGATGTAGGCATTGAGGCCGAACCACTATAAATCATTGTGTTATGGTGTGTGCTATGTGGTGATTTTGTTTAGCTTCCGCATTTTGTTTGTTAATCATCACAAGTGACTAGTTAATTGTAAAGAAATTAAAATTGGTCATAGTTAGTCACTATTAGTAGCTCACCCTATTCACCCCCCCCCTCTAGGGTTAGGATCCCAAGGACTTTCAATTGGTATCAGAGCCTCGTGCTCTATATTAGGATCAAGTGTTTGGAACTCTTGATTAGGTGTAAAAACCTAGAGTTAAAACCCTAGTGTTGTACCTCCATGAAAATCATAAGAATGGATTCCACTAGTTTAGACTTTGTAGATTCTTTGGTAGATTCTTCTAGACCCCTCATTCTTCCTTCTATTGGAGATTCAAACAATGAATTTAAAGAATCTCAATTTGAATTAAAAGAGGAAGAAAATGATAATGACATTGAACAAGCTTATGAGGATTTGTGCACATTATCCTTAGAGCTTTCTAAGAAGAATAAAAGATTAAAAGAAGAATCTAAAAGACTAAACAAAGAATTAGTCTCTTCAAAAGATGAACTTAGAGAGAAAGATGAAGTAATAAATTGTGTAGAATCTAAGTTCATGATCTCTTTACATAACCTATATAATGCTCAAGATGAATTAAAAGAATTAAAGATAGGTTATGACAATCTTAATAAGGAAAATTCTAAATTAAGAGATCAAAGGCAAGATAAAGACATTAACAATCTTGAATCCAAGTTAACTATCTCTAAGGAAAATTTATCTAATGCTCAAATTGAACTAAATAAAACAAAGATAAATTGTGATGAGCTTAAGAAAGAAAATTTAAGTCTAAGAGATACTTTAAAAAGACAAGATGAGAACATTATCCATTTAAGATCCAAGTTGACAATTTCAATGGAAAACTTGTCAAATGCTCAAAATAATTTAAAACACCTTAGAACTTGGATCTAATGTTGTTAATGAACTTGAAATGAAGTTAAAACTTGCCAATGAAGAGCTAATCAAATTTAAGGGAATTGAACAAGAACTAACTAAAGTTAAAAATGAGAATTCAACCCTTAAAACCAAAGTCACTCAACTTGAAACATACAAACAAAAGTATGAGTGCAAATTTACCCAAAGTGAAGAAAGATTGGAAAAGTTATTTAAATTGGGGTAAATCAAAAGGAGATAGGACGGGTCTTGGATTTGATAGGAATACCTCATATGACCCTAAATTCACCAACACTTTTGTGAAAGGTGAGTCCTCATTCTCTAGCACTCACACTTCTTTGCCCATGTCTAAATGTAATTATTGTGGCATTGAAGGACATTTTAGGTTTGAGTGCAAACAAAGAAGAAGCAATGTGTCTAAATCCATATTTGAACCAAAGAAAGGTAAATCAAATTCTATGATGGATAAGACACCAAAAACCAAGGAGAACTCCATGAAGCTTAAACAAGTAAAATCAATTAAGAAGGAGTCTCCTAAAATAGATTCTAAAAAGATTAAACAAGTTAAATCAAGTTTAAAAGAATCTATAAATAAAAAGGTTCTCAACCTACCTCCCATATCTCAAATGAAAGAACTTTTGAATAAAGTTGCAAAGTTAAATTTAAAATTCAAAAGTCAATTAAAGGGAGGAGATAAGAAGAAAAGAAAAATGGTTCAAACCCCAAAGAAGCAAACTCACCAAAAGACTAATCACCAATCTAAGCTAAACTTAGTTAAATCTATATCTCATGGTGATAAGTCTAAGTTAATAATTTATCAAGTTAAATCTCCTAGAGTTGGTGAGAAGTTTAAGTTAGACCTCAAAGTTCATCCATCCCAAGACCTTAGGTGGATTCCCAAAGTTAGACAAATAGACAAACCTTAGGGCCTTGGACCTCATTGACCAACCTAACCTTAATAGTTAAATCTTTTTGTTGGTCATGATTGCATTTGCATTTTATGTTCTTTCTTAGTTACATTTTTTTAAAATGCATTTGTTTCTTTATGATCATTTGATTTTGTCTTCATGTACTTCCCTAAGTCACATATCATGGTTTTCAAAATCATTTGATTGTATTTCTCACATGTTAGATTTGCTTTTTGCTCTCATATAGTTATATCTTTTGTAATGCATTTCTACATGATCAATTGTTTATGATTCCAAAAGCTTTCATAGCTAGATCTCTCATAATCAATTGATGTTGCAAATTCATTTGTTTGTATGTCATAGTAAGATTATCTTGAAAAACAAATGAAACATGTTCCATATTCAATTGGTAATCAAATGATATCATTTTCAATGAGTATAACTTCCAATTGATGTTATATATTTGTGATAAACCTTGTGCACATTGGATTAAACTTGATAGTAATATGTCTTTGTTCCATGTCACATTCCATTAGCTTCATAAATGGTCATGTTTGCCACCTCTCTTGCTTATTTGGTTAAATCTCGTGACAACCATGTTTATGTGTTAATAATCTTGGTTGGTTAATGATTGAGGTAGGCATCATGGTTTGAATTTCATTTCACTCATCTTACACTTGATAGTCATATTTTATGATTGAGTAAAATGAATTCAAAATTTACATAGCATATGATTTTCATAGTTATATTATTTGATGCTATGTTTAGTAAACCCCTTATCATCATGGATAGCTCTAACTTGGATTAATCCTTCTAGTTACATTCCTTAAGTCCATTTTAGAGTGATTGAGCTAATAAGTCATACTCTTAAATCTCAATTGATATGGTTCTTATTTCAATTGGTATCCATGATAGATTAACCTTTGACCTTGCTCTTCAACTTTCCTTAAGCTTATAGGTCAATTGGTTTCTCTTCAATTTGGTAATTTGATCATTGAGCCTTATAGTTAATCATTATCAATTGGTATCTAATCCTTCCCTTGAAGTTATCCCTCAATTGGTTAAACCATCTTCTTCTTGCATCTAATAGTTATATTCTTGTCAAAAGTATGACAAAAGAAGATTATGGATTGAGGGGGAGTAAACCTTCTAAGGAAGCATTAGAGATGATCAAATTCACCATTGCTATTCCCTTATAACTTGCTCACATGCATAATAGCCTGTTAAGTATTTCATTTTCGATTTCATTTGTTAACAGGTGCTACTAAAGGTATTTTCCTTGTTTCATGTGTGTAGGTACATTTCTTCAATTGCTACCTTTGCAATTTAATGGCAAAGGGGGAGAAAGGATTAAGGGGGAGAAAATGCTCTAGCTACCCAAAAAGGGAGAAAGATCAAAGGGGGAGAGAGCATTCAATGGCAAAGGGAGAGAAAGACCAAGGAGAGAGAGTGCTTGGTCTAAGGGGGAGAGAAGATAAAAGAAAGAAAGCTTGGAGCTAAGGACAAGAAGAATGAAGATCAAAAGAGCTAAAGCCCAAGCTAAGTGAAGGAGCATCCGAAGATTTCAAGTAGTGTCAAGCCAAGGAGCTGAAGACTTAGTGTGAGGTTTAGTGTTAAGTTAAGGTTTGCCATCAAATTGCAAAGGGGGAGATTGTTAGGAATTTTGTGTATTGCAATTTGATGGATGCATATCATTTTAATCATCATTTGATTTCTCACACTTGCATTATTTTAGAAAACATTGAAATCTTATTTTATCCATGCATTGTTTTTAAATATGGTAAAACTCATGTTTTATGCATGAATTGGTTTTAATTTTGGATGCAATTGATTTTGTAAAAGGAATTTCAAAATTCAAGCTTAGCCTAAGTTTTAAAGTTTCAAATGATTTGTGGCTTTTTATGATTCATGATTTTAAAAAATACTTAGGTTGATTTAAATCATGTTTCAAGCTTGATTTAATGGCCCCAACAAGTCCCACATCAAAATCTTTGAAAATTGCAAAAGTATGCAAAATGGGAAAAGTGGCCCAGGGCCCAGTGTACTCGGTCGACCGGGTACACATCCCGGTCGACCGCGTACACTGCGGGTCGACTGGGCAGAGAGCCGTTTGGCTCTCCAACGGTCATTTTTCTGACCGTTTGGATGGGGTCGACCGGGCCTGTCATGGGGTCGACCGGGGACACGCAGAAACTCTGTTTTCTGTGTATAAAAAGAGTTCATTCCCATGAGAAAAGGGTTGAACATTTTAGACCTTCCAAGCCATCTTTGAGGAGTTTGGAGTCAAGGAAAAAGGGGATGAACTAAGAAAGACCAAGAGGGTCATTAGTAAAGCTAAAGCTTGGATTAATGAAGTTAAACCACCAAGTAAGCTTTGCTTTTTATTAATCATTGTTTTATGCTTTGTTAAACTATTGGTAAATGATTTTAGCATATAAACTATGATGTGTTGAATCCTCTACTTCCTTAATCTTTGATTTAAGTCATAGGATTCTTCACCTTGATTTCAAAACAAGTTTGTTTTATAAACTTTGTTAATCATGCATTGCCAAAATCTTTGATTTCTTTTATGTCATGATTCATTAACTTGTTTTGAATCTTTCCTTGTTGTTTTCATTCATTTAAACCTTTGTTGAATTAGTTTGGTTTTGAAAACAACATTGCACATGCATCACATGTTTAGACTATATTAATTTCATACAACTTGTGAACCCTTGTTTTTCATATCTTCTACAAGTTTGTATTTGGTACATGTGATTTGCATATTACTTCAATCATACCTTTTTATGTGCATTAAACTTTTAAATGCTTTTAGCATAAATTGATTGAGCTTTCATTTTCAACTTGATTGAAGTATTCACACACACACTTCATGAGCATTCATCTTTGCATTACTTAGAGTGTTGTGTGAGTTAGCTTTACATTTTCTTATCCGCCTACTTAGAGGCAATTTTATTAGAGCTTAAATTGTAATCTCATAAGAGTGTTTTGTGAAGACACTTTCTTTGAGAAAAATCTATTGTTGTAAGGTTATTGCTTAGCCATTGAAAAGCATCTTGTATAGGTTGTTGTTAAGCCTTGAAAAACAACATTGTAAGGTTATTGCTTATCCTTGGAAAGCATAGTGTTGAGGTTATTGCTTAGCCTTTTGGAAAAGCATAAATAGTGGAAATCCGGTGGGGTGTGAGGAACACAAGCCGGTAGTGGATGTAGGCATTGAGGCCGAACCACTATAAATCATTGTGTTATGGTGTGTGCTATGTGGTGATTTTGTTTAGCTTCCGCATTTTGTTTGTTAATCATCACAAGTGACTAGTTAATTGTAAAGAAATTAAAATTGGTCATAGTTAGTCACTATTAGTAGCTCACCCTATTCACCCCCCCCCCTCTAGGGTTAGGATCCCAAGGACTTTCACATAGTTGGTTATAGTAGAGACCTTAGAAGTTTAGAAGTAGTTATTTTCATTTGGGGACCAAATGAGTTTTAGGAGTGAGGAATGTGAGGACCCGTCCCTAGAGATACCTAGTGGGACCCAATTTGACGAAGTCAACCATAGGTTATCCTATTTAATAGGTGATTAGCATGAGTAGTTAGTAATTCACATTAATTTAGCCTAGTTTATAAGGTTAGGACCCTTGTGAGATTAATAGTGGCCCCCTAGATTTAATTAGCCAATTAGATGCCTTAGTCGTAATCCTAATTCTAGATGGGTTTCCCTTAGAGAGTTGTGCATTTAACCTTAGAATGACCCAACTACCCATAGCCTAACCCATTAACCCATTAATTATATGAGGGCACTCTAGTCTTTCCTACCCCATATTTTCCCTCCTTTTTAGAAATTTCAATACCTTAAATGACCTTGGCCTTCTTTATTCTCTACCAAGTAAACATGGGCACTTTTGTCATGATAATTAGCCTACCTTTATTGCCCTTAGGCTCCTTTATTCACAACCACTTATTTGAGGATACTTTAGTCATTATATGAGAATACCTATATTACCCTAGTCCTTAACCTTTATTTCTATTAGCCACCAAGGGCCCTTTAGTCATTCTATTTTAACATTCCCTAAATACCCTCATCCTTATCCTAAACTTACACTAGCAAGAGAGGGCACCTTGGACATTCTCCATCCCATAATTTCCTATAAAAGAAACCTACTACAACCATCTCAAACATTTCCTACACTCTTTTCCTCTCATTTCACTACAATTCTCTCCTAGATCTCTCTCCCCTCTCCAAGCTAAGGTAATCCCTTTCCCCCTTTTCAATTTCCTTGTAAAATAGTCATTTCTCTTAGATTTCCCTTCCTTATGCATTTCTCTCTTTGGGTATGGGTGTATAGATATTGGATCCAGCTGTGGGAGTGATCTTAGAGCATTTGGAGTGGAGCCCAAGCTATTTGAGGAGCTTTCTTCCTAATTAGGCAAGTAGACATGCTTAGATTCTTTAATTAAATTGATTAACATGCTTAGATTAGTAATTACTGTCTTTTATGGATGTTTGGCATGATTTCTGTATTTGGATGGTTGATTGGATGATAAGATGTATAGAATTGTTAGTCTAAGCTCTTTTTACGTGTATTTGGCCATTGATGGATGAGAATCCCCCATTTGGAAGATCAATGGCCCACTTGTAATGAGATCATGTTATAGGAGATGTGTTTGATGTTTGGAAGTGTTTGGTGAAGATTGGAATGAAAAGGGAGAAATCCAGGAATTATGGTACTTGCAACAGCATTCAGTTAGGCAGGCCGAGCTCCGCTAGGCAAGTTGGCCGAGCTCAGGTGTTGGCCGAGCTCAGCTAGGCAGGCAGGCCGAGCTCAATGCCTGGTTGGCCGAGCTCAGAGCAGGATGACCGAGCTCAGTGCCTGGTTGGCCGAGCTCAGAGCAGGATGGCCGAGCTCAGAACGGGTTGGCCGAGCTCCATGCCTGGCTAGTCGTGCTCAGAGTAGGTTGGCCGAGCTCAGTGTATATAGTGACCTTTCCTAGATTTGGACCCTTTTATGATTTGATCATGTGTGGACCCCGTTGACCTTCCATTTGGATTGTTTGGAATTTGCCAAACACGAGTCAAGGGCTGGGCTTAACCTTGACCCGTGTGGCACCTATGTAGGGTCTTGGGTTGTAAAACAGAACCTGATTCAAGGGTTATGGATGTCTTATGATGCTAAATACCTACAGGAGCACCAAGGATACTTAATAAGCATTTGGGACTCCGTTCTCACTGTCTTAGGTGAAGTGGTACCCTGGACCTGAATAGAGTGGCAGCGGTCATCGATGGATTTGTGATATGTGGAATCTATGTTGATGAACCGGACACCAAGGCTGGCTGGTAGATCCGAACCTTGGATGTAGGCCTTGAGAGGTACTATAAATCAAGGCATTGCACTTAGGCTCTGATCCATGATCACGGTCCATATTGGATGAGATGTCAGGACATGGCACTTGAAGTCCTGACCGGTAATATTGGGAACTTAACGGTAGATACTGATAGACGGACTGTATATTGAGATAATACTAATTAAGCGTATAGAGAAGCGGAGTTTACAAGGGTATGCATTATTAACTGTTGGGAACCACAAGGATGGACTAGCTATACCCGAACCCCGTGCCTCGTACCCTCGACTATTATCATCTCATATTAAGGATAATAAGGCTATCTAGTTCGGAGTACCCCCACCTAGTGCTCTATAGACTTGTGGCTGTATGATTGGTCTGCCAAGGGTTATGATGCCGGCATGGACATTGATATTGATTAGTCTGCCGAGGGTTATGATGTCGGCATAGACATTGATATTGTGATGTGATTGACACTGTAGGTACCAGGTGTGGGTGGGGTACTGAGACCGCCGGCGCTCGGACCGGGTGTATGGATGGACGGTGATATTGATCTGACACGTAAGTCCAATGACTAGGACTTGGCCGTGGCTATGGATATTGTTGGTTGATATAGCATGTTAGACCAATGGCTGTGACTTGGCTGTGGCTATGGACATTGATGGATTCTTGTATGCTCCTATTCGACGTGACGACAGCTGTGGGTGGCTATGACCCCATGGTTGGTGTCCATCGACAGTTGTTGGGACGACGATGATGGGCTGGCCCTGACCCCCCCACGTCCTTTGTACTTCAACTGTGGACGTACCTTTGTGTGCTTCTATGTATGTATATTGGATGTATGAATATTATATATTATGGATATCATTATTTATTGTCTTTAACTGCCGCCGTTGATACGGTTGGATCTGGATGCGATGGTTACGACTATGGTAAGTTTACTTCCTCAGGTTACTTCCTTTGTTTACTTCTACTACTGATAACTCTGATGTGGTTGTATGATTTATATGATGTCTTAATGATGATGGATTCTCTTATCTACTTGTTATGCTGTATCAAACATCTATTATATCAATATCTCGATTATCGTTCATGCACTACACTTTACACTGTTTTCTGTTGCACTTTGATATTTTATATTATTATCAAGATACTAATCATGCAGGTACAGCTGGGATCAGGTATGGTTTTCTTCCCTATCTAATGATATTATGTATTGCCATCTAAACATGCCTATTTACCTGGCTCATCGAGCCTGACCCAATCCTTGGTGTTTTTAGGTATCTTCTCTTCCGCTTTCTTGATTGGTGGTTTGTTTGGCGGCTGATCCGTTGCCGCAGGGTTCAGAGAATGATGCAGCTGGTGCATCGTGAGGTGTCTATTATATAGATCTCTATTCTTTTCTTTTCTTATAGCTGGCCGTGTTGGCCTAGGACTGAATAATTAGTTTAATTATGGAAAGTACCTTGTAATCTTTTAAAGTGAAACAAAATTTTAGGGCCTTGTCCATTTAGCTGCTCATATGAGATTCACACTTGATTATATTATTGGATTTTCCACATCTCTTGTGTACTTTCTCGTAGCGCCCCGAGATTCGTGGCGCCCGGATTTTGGGGCGTTACACTGGCCCACAGGCCACGTGGCCGTATGGCCAGATCCGTACGACCCACAAAAAAAAAACCGTGCATAAAAAAAAAGAAAAAGCACGAAAATAAAAAAAAACAAAAACAAGTGTAAAAAAAAGAGAAGAAAACACGTGGAAAGAAAAAAAAAAGAAAAAAAAAACAAAAAAAAAAACAAACACTTTCTTTTTTTACCATCCTACTTTCTACAATGGAGTTTTCTTGAGAAAGAAAACTTACTTGAAGACATTGATGGAGAAGAAGAAGAAAAGCTTGAAGATCCTTGAAGAAGAAAAACTCTTGGTCTTGGAGCACTCTTGAGATTGTTGCAAAAGAAAGCAATAAGAGCAAGAGATCCTACCTCCTCCTTGCTTTTATAGAAGAGAGCAAACAAAGAAGGAAAGAAGAAAAAGGTGAGTGTTACTAATTAGTAACCTTACCAAAAGAAAGAAATTAGAAAGATTTTTTCCCAAAGAAAGATATCTTGAGATATTTTCTCCCAAAATAAAGGAAATATGGGAGATTCTCTCCAAATAAAGATATTCTTAGATATTCTCTATCCAAAGGAGATATTTTTAGATATTCTTTTAAAAAATGACACCATATGAGATCTAAGCCATTTCAAAAGCTTAAGGTCCCATGGGTTAGCCCATATAAGCCAGGTTTGACCACCTAGGCACTTAAAAAAAAATTTGGGCTTTTAGTCAAAGAGAAATCCCTCTTACCAAGAGCTTACAAAAATGGTTCCACGCCTCTTTTGAGTTGATTGGACCATACAAAAAGAATTCTAAGCCCCATGAGCTTCCAAAAATCAAACCATCCAGCCTCATATACTAAATTGAGCCAATATCTTGAAACTGACATTCCACAAAAATCCTAGTCCCCTAACTTGCCACATACAGCTTGTTAGGTCACAAGACCAAAACCAAAAGCCAAAACCTAATCCCTTAACTTGCCACATGCAGTCTGTTAGGTCACACGATCAAAACCAAAATCGACCCCCCAACATTCCACATACAACTTGTTGGGTCACACGGTCAAAACCAAACCGGACCCCCTAACCTACCACATACAGCTTGTTAGGTCACAAGCATGGTACAAAAAATCGGCCGATATCGGTATGTATCGGCCGATATGTACCGGTATCGGCCGAGACCGAACCGATATCTCGCTGAGATATCGGTATCGGCGATACGGATCAAAATATCGCGAATTTATCGCGATATATCGGCCGATATGTGGTTCAAATCGGCCGTGGCAATAAAATATCGGCCGAGATCCCTTAAAAGCCCAAAAACCCTAACTTTTTCCCATTTTTCATCTTCTTACCCTCTCCTCTCATATCCAAACTCCTAAGAGCAGCAGCCACACATTCACACACCCATCTTGCATATTTTCTTCAAGAAAATATTATTAAGGTAAGAGAAAATCAACTTAAAGCATGGTATTATGTATTTATGTGTTTTTTTTTTAGATGAAGCATGAAAAATTAGAAATCATGAGAATGTCACTTGTGTTGTGTTCTTCGCTTAGAACTAAGTTAGATCTATATACTTTCTTGCTAGATCTACTCATACACATGATTTTGTATTTTTTTTTTAATTTTTTAATTTTTAGATTTTTTAATATTTGAATAAAAATATATCATTTTTTTTAGATTTCATCGCAAATATGTTCTTTTAATGATTCATGATCATTGTATGATATGTAAATGATTGATCTACATACTTTTATACTAGATCTACATATTTAGGATTTTGAAAATGATTTTATTAAATCTTTATTTTTTCTAAAAATAATTGTTGTTAATTGTTAGAGTATTTATGATACTAAATGCTTATTAATGGTGTGTAGATGATAGATCTACATCTACTCATTGTCATAAACATGATTTAGATTTTTATTTTAATTATTTTATTTTTAGATTTTCTAATATTTGAATAAAAATATATCATTTTTTTGGGATTTCATCATAAATATGTTCGTTTAATGATTCATGATCATTGTATGATGTTTAAATGATTAATTTACATACTTTTATGCTAGATCTACATATTTAGGATTTTGAAAATGATTTTATTAAATATTTATTTTTTCTAAAAACAATTGTTGTTAATTGTTAGAGTATTTATGATACTAAATGCTTATTAATAGTGTGTAGATGATAGATCTACATCTACTCATTGTCATAAACATCATTTAGATTTTTATTTAATTTAATTTATTTTTGGATTTTATAATTTTTGAATTATAATATATCATTTTTTGGGGATTTCATCATAAATATGTTCTTTTAATGATTCATGATCATTGTGTGGCATGTAAATGATTGATTTACATACTTTTATGCTAGATCTATATATTTAGGACTTTGAAAATGATTTTATTAAATCTTTAATTTTTTCTAAAAATTATTGTTCAAGTGTATTTAATATTTATGATACATTAACTACCAAAGGCTTAGGACTTTGAAAATGATTTTATTAAATCTATAATTGTTGTTAGAGTATTACTATTATATGAATGTCTTATTTTATAGGAACAATGGTGCGTGACATAGATCCGGCATGGAGTCACGGTGAAGCAGTAGGAAGTAAAAGCAAAATAAAATGTAATTATTGTGAAAAGGTTCTCAATGGGGGGATTACCCGATTGAAACAACATTTGGCACATGTATCAGGACAGGTGATAAAATGTCCGAAAGTGCCACCAAATGTGAGAGCTGAAATGCAGGGGCTCCTTAAGGCAATTGCACAAAAAAAAAGTAGTACAGAAAGAAGAAGAACCGAGGAGTTTGAAGCATGCAGAGAAGAGGTTTTTGGTTCCTCTGATGATGACGATGAAGACCCGGAAATGACAAGGGCTAGGAGAGAAAGTGTAAGGGCACTTCATGAGGAGGAAGAAAGGAGAAGAATGCAATATGAAGCAGCAGCTAGAGGTAGCCAATATGAGCAGGGTGGTTCATCCGGATCAGGGGGAGCGAGTTTGCGTCAGACATTTAGTCATAAAGAACCCCGTCAAGATCCAGACATTGAGGAGGTTGAAAGACCTCCTACACAGGCACCTCGTAGGCCAGATGTGGTGGGGCCAACTGACCCATTTGCTTATAGAAACCAACATCAAAATAGCCAAGCATTATAAAAGCACTAAAGGGGCAAGTTTGGTAAAGCAAGAGAAAATCTAGTGAGAGCTACTGGGAAGTTTTTTTTGGATGGAGGCATTCCACCCAACAAGGCATCTTCTCCTCATTTCACCACCATGTTAGATGCAGCTGCAGAACATGGTCCAGGTATAAAGGCACCCACCCCTTACGAGATTGGGCATGTATGTGTTGAGAAAGAGTATGATGAGTTGCAGGCTTGGGTGGAAACTTTCAAATGGGCATGGAAGGAAAGAGGTTGCACACTAATGTGCGATGGGTGGACGACGATCACACATCGTCATCTCTTGAATTTTCTAATCTACTCATCTATGGGCACGGTGTTTATCAAATCAGTTGATGCAACTGATCACATCCAAGATGCAAGATATATTAATAGGTTATTGAATGATGTGATTGAAGAAGTTGGGGCAGATTGTATAGTTCAGGTGGTTACCGACAATGCTGCAAACATGAAGGCTGCAGGAATGATGCTTATGAAACAAAGGCCAAGGATTTTTTGGTCTCCATGTGCAGCACATTGCCTGGATTTAATGCTTGAAGATATTGCAAAAGGAAAAGTCATGAAGCAAGTGATTGGTAAGATAAAGCAGATCACCAATTTTTTTTATCAGTCATATAGACTCATTTCCATGATGAAAACACATACAGACAAGCATGAACTACTGCGGCCTGGCATCACTAGATTTGCCACCCACTTTATTTCTATAGAAAGTGTTTACAAGTATAGAGAAGGACTTCTGCAATTAATAAAATCACAAGAGTTCATGAATTCAAAATGGGGAAAGAGACCAAGTCCCATTACAATAGAAGTGTTGTAAAACAATTGAGTCCAATAAATTTTGGCCTCATGTGAAGGGTGTTTTGAATGTTTTTGATCCCCTAATAAAGGTTCTTCGATTGGTTGATGGCGATGATAAGCCAACAATGGGCTTCTTACATGAGACCTTGGAGAGATCAAAGCTGGCTATTCAAGCAGATTGTAGATATTACAAAAAGTATTGGAAGATCATCGACGATCGATGGGGACGACAATTGAAACATGATTTACACACTGCTGGTAAGTAAAGGCTGTTTCCTTTAATATTTGAATTGTTGCATTCAATTTGGCCTCACTATATTAATTTATCATTGATTAAAATTCATTGGTACTTTTACAGGATACTTTTTTAATCCACAATTTTTGGATGGACGTATATCTAATGAAATCCGTTTGGGATTAAAAATGTAATTGAAAGACTGGCAGTGAATACAGATGAAGCAATTTGGGCTACTAATCAGGTAGGCAGTAGGCTAATTAAGGGGAAAAGTATAACATTGTCCTTTCTCCAATTTATTTTATTATGTTAATGTCTTCAGATTGATATATACAATGTACGTGCTGGGAGCTTTGGAACGACGACTGCGCGGAGAGCTATCACACAGACCAATCCCGATATTGATTGTAAGTTTGTAATGTCATTTATATATTATTCAAGGACTTATTATTATTTTATTGACTCTAATATCATTTCTATTTTTTTTCAGCTGAATGGTGGTTGAATTATGGAGAGAGTGCTCCTGCACTAAGGATGATTGCTATTAAAGTCCTTAGTCAAACAACATCATCTTCCAATTGTGAAAGAAACTGGAGCACCTTCTCCTTTATCCACACAAGACCAAGAAATAGATTAGCAATGCTGAAGCTAAATAAATTGGTCTACATCCACTACAACCTCAAGCTCCAGAGTAGAAATAGAAGGAGAAGACAGTTTGAGGATCACCGGGATTATTTTTGTCCAATTAATTTGGACTATATCTTTTCAGAAGAGGATACTGTGTTAGGTCAATGGCTGGAGGAACAAGAACAACCGGTGTTAGACCAAGACCCAGAGTTAGAGGGGTTGATGGAGGACTTGACTGGGGATAGGCCTGAGCCAGTGAGGGCCTCAGAAAGGTTGGAAGAAATAAACTTGACAATGCAACAGGGGCGCGCGCCTGATACAAGTGAGCCAAGGGGACATGACGTGGACGAGGAGAGTGAGTCAAGTATTTCTACTTCTTCATCATCAGCAGGAATCCCACCTGACTCTCCCGGGGATGAGGGTCATTATAGAGATGATGAGCATGTCACTTATGAGACAGTTGAGCATTTTCCTGCTGCTACCGAGTTAGATCCTCGCCGTGGCTATGTCGGACATGTTGGACAGACAGGGAGTAGTGGTGACGCTGCTGGGCAAGGAGTGGGGGAAGGTACTCATGGTCATCAAGGGGGTTATGTTGGCCAATAGGGTGCCATGTATGGACAGCAGATGAATTATTCATATGACCCTAATTAGGTACCCCCTTCACCAACACCGATAATGTCTATCGAACAGATATTAATTGAGCAAGGGAGGCTTCCCCCACTAAGGGCACTTCATGAGGAGGAAGAAAAGAGAAGAATGTAATATGAAGCAGCAGCTAGAGGTAGCCAATATGAGCAGGGTGGTTCATCCGGATCAGGGGGAGCGAGTTTGCGTCAGACATTTAGTCATAAAGAACCCTGTCAAGATCCAGACATTGAGGAGGTTGAAAGACCTCCTACACAGGCACCTCGTAGGCCAGATGTGGTGGGGCCAACTGACCCATTTGCTTATAGAAAACCAACATCAAAGCAGCCAGGCATCATAAAAGCACTAAAGGGCAAGTTTGGTAAAGCAAGAGATAATCTAGTGAGAGCTACTGGGAAGTTTTTTTTGGATGGAGGCATTCCACCCAACAAGGCATCTTCTCCTCATTTCACCACCATGTTAGATGCAGCTGCAGAACATGGTCCAGGTATAAAGGCACCCACCCCTTACGAGATTGGGCATGTATGTGTTGAGAAAGAGTATGATGAGTTGCAGGCTTGGGTGGAAACTTTCAAATGGGCATGGAAGGAAAGAGGTTGCACACTAATGTGCGATGGGTGGACGACGATCACACATCGTCATCTCTTGAATTTTCTAATCTACTCATCTATGGGCACGGTGTTTATTAAATCAGTTGATGCAACTGATCACATCCAAGATGCAAGATATATTAATAGGTTATTGAATGATGTGATTGAAGAAGTTGGGGCAGATTGTATAGTTCAGGTGGTTACCGACAATGCTGCAAACATGAAGGCTGCAGGAATGATGCTTATGAAACAAAGGCCAAGGATTTTTTGGTCTCCATGTGCAGCACATTGCCTGGATTTAATGCTTGAAGATATTGCAAAAGGAAAAGTCATGAAGCAAGTGATTGGTAAGATAAAGCAGATCACCAATTTTTTTTATCAGTCATATAGGCTCATTTCCATGATGAAAACACATACAGACAAGCATGAACTACTGCGGCCTGGCATCACTAGATTTGCCACCCACTTTATTTTTATAGAAAGTGTTTACAAGTATAGAGAAGGACTTCTGCAATTAATAAAATCACAAGAGTTCATGAATTCAAAATGGGGAAAGAGACCAAGTCCCATTACAATAGAAGTGTGTAAAACAATTGAGTCCAATAAATTTTGGCCTCATGTGAAGGGTGTTTTGAATGTTTTTGATCCCCTAATAAAGGTTCTTCGATTGGTTGATGGCGATGATAAGCCAACAATGGGCTTCTTACATGAGACCATGGAGAGATCAAAGCTGGCTATTCAAGCAGATTGTAGATATTACAAAAAGTATTGGAAGATCATCGACGATCGATGGGGACGACAATTGAAACATGATTTACACACTGCTGGTAAGTAAAGGCTGTTTCCTTTAATATTTGAATTGTTGCATTCAATTTGGCCTCACTATATTAATTTATCATTGATTAAAATTCATTGGTACTTTTACAGGATACTTTTTTAATCCACAATTTTTGGATGGACGTATATCTAATGAAATCCGTTTGGGATTAAAAAATGTAATTGAAAGACTGGCAGTGAATACAGATGAAGCAATTTGGGCTACTAATCAGGTAGGCAGTAGGCTAATTAAGGGGAAAAGTATAACATTGTCCTTTCTCCAATGTATTTTATTATGTTAATGTCTTCAGATTGATATATACAATGTACGTGCTGGGAGCTTTGGAACGACGACTGCGCGGAGAGCTATCACACAGACCAATCCCGGTATTGATTGTAAGTTTGTAATGTCATTTATATATTATTCAAGGACTTATTATTATTTTATTGACTCTAATATCATTTCTATTTTTTTTCAGCTGAATGGTGGTTGAATTATGGAGAGAGTGCTCCTGCACTAAGGATGATTGCTATTAAAGTCCTTAGTCAAACAACATCATCTTCCAATTATGAAAGAAACTGGAGCACCTTCTCCTTTATCCCCACAAGACCAAGAAATAGATTAACAATGTTGAAGCTAAATAAATTGGTCTACATCCACTACAACCTCAAGCTCCAGAGTAGAAATAGAAGGAGAAGACAGTTTGAGGATCACCGGGATTATTTTTGTCCAATTAATTTGGACTATATCTTTTCAGAAGAGGATACTGTGTTAGGTCAATGGCTGGAGGAACAAGAACAACCGGTGTTAGACCAAGACCCAGAGTTAGAGGGGTTGATGGAGGACTTGACTGGGGATAGGCCTGAGCCAGTGAGGGCCTCAGAAAGGTTGGAAGAAATAAACTTGACAATGCAACAGGGGCGCGCGCCTGATACAAGTGAGCCAAGGGGACATGACGTGGACGAGGAGAGTGAGTCAAGTATTTCTACTTCTTCATCATCAGCAGGAATCCCACCTGACTCTCCCGGGGATGAGGGTCATTATAGAGATGATGAGCATGTCACTTATGAGACAGTTGAGCATTTTCCTGCTGCTACCGAGTTAGATCCTCGCCGTGGCTATGTCGGACATGTTGGACAGACAGGGAGTAGTGGTGACGCTGCTGGGCAAGGAGTGGGGGAAGGTACTCATGGTCATCAAGGGGGTTATGTTGGCCAATAGGGTGCCATGTATGGACAGCATATGAATTATTCATATGACCCTAATTGGGTACCCCCTTCACCAACACCGATAATGTCTATCGAACAGATATTAATTGAGCAAGGGAGGCTTCCCCCACTAAGGGCACTTCATGAGGAGGAAGAAAGGAGAAGAATGCAATATGAAGCAGCAGCTAGAGGTAGCCAATATGAGCAGGGTGGTTCATCTGGATCAGGGGGGCGAGTTTGCGTCAGACATTTAGTCATAAAGAACCCCGTCAAGATCCAGACATTGAGGAGGTTGAAAGACCTCCTACACAGGCACCTCGTAGGCCAGATGTGGTGGGGCCAACTGACCCATTTGCTTATAGAAAACCAACATCAAAGCAGCCAGGCATCATAAAAGCACTAAAGGGCAAGTTTGGTAAAGCAAGAGATAATCTAGTGAGAGCTACTGGGAAGTTTTTTTTGGATGGAGGCATTCCACCCAACAAGGCATCTTCTCCTCATTTCACCACCATGTTAGATGCAGCTGCAGAACATGGTCCAGGTATAAAGGCACCCACCCCTTACGAGATTGGGCATGTATGTGTTGAGAAAGAGTATGATGAGTTGCAGGCTTGGGTGGAACTTTCAAATGGGCATGGAAGGAAAGAGGTTGCACACTAATGTGCGATGGGTGGACGACGATCACACATCGTCATCTCTTGAATTTTCTAATCTACTCATCTATGGGCACGGTGTTTATTAAATCAGTTGATGCAACTGATCACATCCAAGATGCAAGATATATTAATAGGTTATTGAATGATGTGATTGAAGAAGTTGGGGCAGATTGTATAGTTCAGGTGGTTACCGACAATGCTGCAAACATGAAGGCTGCAGGAATGATGCTTATGAAACAAAGGCCAAGGATTTTTTGGTCTCCATGTGCAGCACATTGCCTGGATTTAATGCTTGAAGATATTGCAAAAGGAAAAGTCATGAAGCAAGTGATTGGTAAGATAAAGCAGATCACCAATTTTTTTTATCAGTCATATAGGCTCATTTCCATGATGAAAACACATACAGACAAGCATGAACTACTGCGGCCTGGCATCACTAGATTTGCCACCCACTTTATTTTTATAGAAAGTGTTTACAAGTATAGAGAAGGACTTCTGCAATTAATAAAATCACAAGAGTTCATGAATTCAAAATGGGGAAAGAGACCAAGTCCCATTACAATAGAAGTGTGTAAAACAATTGAGTCCAATAAATTTTGGCCTCATGTGAAGGGTGTTTTGAATGTTTTTGATCCCCTAATAAAGGTTCTTCGATTGGTTGATGGCGATGATAAGCCAACAATGGGCTTCTTACATGAGACCATGGAGAGATCAAAGCTGGCTATTCAAGCAGATTGTAGATATTACAAAAAGTATTGGAAGATCATCGACGATCGATGGGGACGACAATTGAAACATGATTTACACACTGCTGGTAAGTAAAGGCTGTTTCCTTTAATATTTGAATTGTTGCATTCAATTTGGCCTCACTATATTAATTTATCATTGACTAAAATTCATTGGTACTTTTACAGGATACTTTTTTAATCCACAATTTTTGGATGGACGTATATCTAATGAAATCCGTTTGGGATTAAAAAATGTAATTGAAAGACTGGCAGTGAATACAGATGAAGCAATTTGGGCTACAAATCAGGTAGGCAGTAGGCTAATTAAGGGGAAAAGTATAACATTGTCCTTTCTCCAATGTATTTTATTATGTTAATGTCTTCAGATTGATATATACAATGTACGTGCTGGGAGCTTTGGAACGACGACTGCGCGGAGAGCTATCACACAGACCAATCCCGGTATTGATTGTAAGTTTGTAATGTCATTTATATATTATTCAAGGACTTATTATTATTTTATTGACTCTAATATCATTTCTATTTTTTTTTTCAGCTGAATGGTGGTTGAATTATGGAGAGAGTGCTCCTGCACTAAGGATGATTGCTATTAAAGTCCTTAGTCAAACAACATCATCTTCCAATTGTGAAAGAAACTGGAGCACCTTCTCCTTTATCCACACAAGACCAAGAAATAGATTAACAATGTTGAAGCTAAATAAATTGGTCTACATCCACTGCAACCTCAAGCTCCAGAGTAGAAATAGAAGGAGAAGACAGTTTGAGGATCACCGGGATTATTTTTATCCAATTAATTTGGACTATATCTTTTCAGAAGAGGATACTGTGTTAGGTCAATGGCTGGAGGAACAAGAACAACCGGTGTTAGACCAAGACCCAGAGTTAGAGGGGTTGATGGAGGACTTGACTGGGGATAGGCCTGAGCCAGTGAGGGCCTCAGAAAGGTTGGAAGAAATAAACTTGACAATGCAACAGGGGCGCGCGCCTGATACAAGTGAGCCAAGGGGACATGACGTGGACGAGGAGAGTGAGTCAAGTATTTCTACTTCTTCATCATCAGCAGGAATCCCACCTGACTCTCCCGGGGATGAGGGTCATTATAGAGATGATGAGCATGTCACTTATGAGACAGTTGAGCATTTTCCTGCTGCTACCGAGTTAGATCCTCGCCGTGGCTATGTCGGACATGTTGGACAGACAGGGAGTAGTGGTGACGCTGCTGGGCAAGGAGTGGGGGAAGGTACTCATGGTCATCAAGGGGGTTATGTTGGCCAATAGGGTGCCATGTATGGACAGCATATGAATTATTCATATGACCCTAATTGGGTACCCCCTTCACCAACACCGATAATGTCTATCGAACAGATATTAATTGAGCAAGGGAGGCTTCCCCCACTAAGGGCACTTCATGAGGAGGAAGAAAGGAGAAGAATGCAATATGAAGCAGCAGCTAGAGGTAGCCAATATGAGCAGGGTGGTTCATCTGGATCAGGGGGGGCGAGTTTGCGTCAGACATTTAGTCATAAAGAACCCCGTCAAGATCCAGACATTGAGGAGGTTGAAAGACCTCCTACACAGGCACCTCGTAGGCCAGATGTGGTGGGGCCAACTGACCCATTTGCTTATAGAAAACCAACATCAAAGCAGCCAGGCATCATAAAAGCACTAAAGGGCAAGTTTGGTAAAGCAAGAGATAATCTAGTGAGAGCTACTGGGAAGTTTTTTTTGGATGGAGGCATTCCACCCAACAAGGCATCTTCTCCTCATTTCACCACCATGTTAGATGCAGCTGCAGAACATGGTCCAGGTATAAAGGCACCCACCCCTTACGAGATTGGGCATGTATGTGTTGAGAAAGAGTATGATGAGTTGCAGGCTTGGGTGGAAACTTTCAAATGGGCATGGAAGGAAAGAGGTTGCACACTAATGTGCGATGGGTGGACGACGATCACACATCGTCATCTCTTGAATTTTCTAATCTACTCATCTATGGGCACGGTGTTTATCAAATCAGTTGATGCAACTGATCACATCCAAGATGCAAGATATATTAATAGGTTATTGAATGATGTGATTGAAGAAGTTGGGGCAGATTGTATAGTTCAGGTGGTTACCGACAATGCTGCAAACATGAAGGCTGCAGGAATGATGCTTATGAAACAAAGGCCAAGGATTTTTTGGTCTCCATGTGCAGCACATTGCCTGGATTTAATGCTTGAAGATATTGCAAAAGGAAAAGTCATGAAGCAAGTGATTGGTAAGATAAAGCAGATCACCAATTTTTTTTATCAGTCATATAGACTCATTTCCATGATGAAAACACATACAGACAAGCATGAACTACTACGGCCTGGCATCACTAGATTTGCCACCCACTTTATTTCTATAGAAAGTGTTTACAAGTATAGAGAAGGACTTCTGCAATTAATAAAATCACAAGAGTTCATGAATTCAAAATGGGGAAAGAGACCAAGTCCCATTACAATAGAAGTGTGTAAAACAATTGAGTCCAATAAATTTTGGCCTCATGTGAAGGGTGTTTTGAATGTTTTTGATCCCCTAATAAAGGTTCTTCGATTGGTTGATGGCGATGATAAGCCAACAATGGGCTTCTTACATGAGACCATGGAGAGATCAAAGCTGGCTATTCAAGCAGATTGTAGATATTACAAAAAGTATTGGAAGATCATCGACGATCGATGGGGACGACAATTGAAACATGATTTACACACTGCTGGTAAGTAAAGGCTGTTTCCTTTAATATTTGAATTGTTGCATTCAATTTGGCCTCACTATATTAATTTATCATTGACTAAAATTCTTTGGTACTTTTACAGGATACTTTTTTAATCCACAATTTTTGGATGGACGTATATCTAATGAAATCCGTTTGGGATTAAAAAATGTAATTGAAAGACTGGCAGTGAATACAGATGAAGCAATTTGGGCTACTAATCAGGTAGGCAGTAGGCTAATTAAGGGGAAAAGTATAACATTGTCCTTTCTCCAATGTATTTTATTATGTTAATGTCTTCAGATTGATATATACAATGTACGTGCTGGGAGCTTTGGAACGACGACTGCGCGGAGAGCTATCACACAGACCAATCCCGGTATTGATTGTAAGTTTGTAATGTCATTTATATATTATTCAAGGACTTATTATTATTTTATTGACTCTAATATCATTTCTATTTTTTTTTCAGCTGAATGGTGGTTGAATTATGGAGAGAGTGCTCCTGCACTAAGGATGATTGCTATTAAAGTCCTTAGTCAAACAACATCATCTTCCAATTGTGAAAGAAACTGGAGCACCTTCTCCTTTATCCACACAAGACCAAGAAATAGATTAACAATGTTGAAGCTAAATAAATTGGTCTACATCCACTACAACCTCAAGCTCCAGAGTAGAAATAGAAGGAGAAGACAGTTTGAGGATCACCGGGATTATTTTTATCCAATTAATTTGGACTATATCTTTTCAGAAGAGGATACTGTGTTAGGTCAATGGCTGGAGGAACAAGAACAACCGGTGTTAGACCAAGACCCAGAGTTAGAGGGGTTGATGGAGGACTTGACTGGGGATAGGCCTGAGCCAGTGAGGGCCTCAGAAAGGTTGGAAGAAATAAACTTGACAATGCAACAGGGGCGCGCGCCTGATACAAGTGAGCCAAGGGGACATGACGTGGACGAGGAGAGTGAGTCAAGTATTTCTACTTCTTCATCATCAGCAGGAATCCCACCTGACTCTCCCGGGGATGAGGGTCATTATAGAGATGATGAGCATGTCACTTATGAGACAGTTGAGCATTTTCCTGCTGCTACCGAGTTAGATCCTCGCCGTGGCTATGTCGGACATGTTGGACAGACAGGGAGTAGTGGTGACGCTGCTGGGCAAGGAGTGGGGGAAGGTACTCATGGTCATCAAGGGGGTTATGTTGGCCAATAGGGTGCCATGTATGGACAGCATATGAATTATTCATATGACCCTAATTGGGTACCCCCTTCACCAACACCGATAATGTCTATCGAACAGATATTAATTGAGCAAGGGAGGCTTCCCCCACTAAGGGCACTTCATGAGGAGGAAGAAAGGAGAAGAATGCAATATGAAGCAGCAGCTAGAGGTAGCCAATATGAGCAGGGTGGTTCATCCGGATCAGGGGGAGCGAGTTTGCGTCAGACATTTAGTCAGAAACAACCCCGTCAAGATCCAGACATTGAGGAGGTTGAAAGACCTCCTACACAGGCACCTCGTAGTCCAGATGTGGTGGGGCCAACTGACCCATTTGCTTATAGAAAACCAACATCAAAGCAGCCAGGCATCATAAAAGCACTAAAGGGCAAGTTTGGTAAAGCAAGAGATAATCTAGTGAGAGCTACTGGGAAGTTTTTTTTGGATGGAGGCATTCCACCCAACAAGGCATCTTCTCCTCATTTCACCACCATGTTAGATGCAGCTGCAGAACATGGTCCAGGTATAAAGGCACCCACCCCTTACGAGATTGGGCATGTATGTGTTGAGAAAGAGTATGATGAGTTGCAGGCTTGGGTGGAAACTTTCAAATGGGCATGGAAGGAAAGAGGTTGCACACTAATGTGCGATGGGTGGACGACGATCACACATCGTCATCTCTTGAATTTTCTAATCTACTCATCTATGGGCACGGTGTTTTCAAGTCAGTTGATGCAACTGATCACATCCAAGATGCAAGATATATTAATAGGTTATTGAATGATGTGATTGAAGAAGTTGGGGCAGATTGTATAGTTCAGGTGGTTACCGACAATGCTGCAAACATGAAGGCTGCAGGAATGATGCTTATGAAACAAAGGCCAAGGATTTTTTGGTCTCCATGTGCAGCACATTGCCTGGATTTAATGCTTGAAGATATTGCAAAAGGAAAAGTCATGAAGCAAGTGATTGGTAAGATAAAGCAGATCACCAATTTTTTTTATCAGTCATATAGACTCATTTCCATGATTAAAACACATACAGACAAGCATGAACTACTGCGGCCTGGCATACTAGATTTGCCACCCACTTTATTTCTATAGAAAGTGTTTACAAGTATAGAGAAGGACTTCTGCAATTAATAAAATCACAAGAGTTCATGAATTCAAAATGGGGAAAGAGACCAAGTCCCATTACAATAGAAGTGTGTAAAACAATTGAGTCCAATAAATTTTGGCCTCATGTGAAGGGTGTTTTGAATGTTTTTGATCCCCTAATAAAGGTTCTTCGATTGGTTGATGGCGATGATAAGCCAACAATGGGCTTCTTACATGAGACCATGGAGAGATCAAAGCTGGCTATTCAAGCAGATTGTAGATATTACAAAAAGTATTGGAAGATCATCGACGATCGATGGGGACGACAATTGAAACATGATTTACACACTGCTGGTAAGTAAAGGTTGTTTCCTTTAATATTTGAATTGTTGCATTCAATTTGGCCTCACTATATTAATTTATCATTGACTAAAATTCATTGGTACTTTTACAGGATACTTTTTTAATCCACAATTTTTGGATGGACGTATATCTAATGAAATCCATTTGGGATTAAAAAATGTAATTGAAAGACTGGCAGTGAATACAGATGAAGCAATTTGTGCTACTAATCAGGTAGGCAGTAGGCTAATTAAGGGGAAAAGTATAACATTGTCCTTTCTCCAATTTATTTTATTATGTTAATGTCTTCAGATTGATATATACAATGTACGTGCTGGGAGCTTTGGAACGACGACTGCGCGGAGAGCTATCACACAGACCAATCTCGGTATTGATTGTAAGTTTGTAATGTCATTTATATATTATTCAAGGACTTCTTATTATTTTATTGACTCTAATATCATTTCTATTTTTTTTTCAGCTGAATGGTGGTTGAATTATGGAGAGAGTGCTCCTGCACTAAGGATGATTGCTATTAAAGTCCTTAGTCAAACAACATCATCTTCCAATTGTGAAAGAAACTGGAGCACCTTCTCCTTTATCCACACAAGACCAAGAAATAGATTAACAGTGCTGAAGCTAAATAAATTGGTCTACATCCCCTACAACCTCAAGCTCCAGAGTAGAAATAGAAGGAGAAGACAGTTTGAGGATCACCGGGATTATTTTTGTCCAATTAATTTGGACTATATCTTTTCAGAAGAGGATACTGTGTTAGGTCAATGGCTGGAGGAACAAGAACAACCGGTGTTAGACCAAGACCCAGAGTTAGAGGGGTTGATGGAGGACTTGACTGGGGATAGGCCTGAGCCAGTGAGGGCCTCAGAAAGGTTGGAAGAAATAAACTTGACAATGCAACAGGGGCGCGCGCCTGATACAAGTGAGCCAAGGGGACATGACGTGGACGAGGAGAGTGAGTCAAGTATTTCTACTTCTTCATCATCAGCAGGAATCCCACCTGACTCTCCCGGGGATGAGGGTCATTATAGAGATGATGAGCATGTCACTTATGAGACAGTTGAGCATTTTCCTGCTGCTACCGAGTTAGATCCTCGCCGTGGCTATGTCGGACATGTTGGACAGACAGGGAGTAGTGGTGACGCTGCTGGGCAAGGAGTGGGGGAAGGTACTCATGGTCATCAAGGGGGTTATGTTGGCCAATAGGGTGCCATGTATGGACAGCATATGAATTATTCATATGACCCTAATTGGGTACCCCCTTCACCAACACCGATAATGTCTATCGAACAGATATTAATTGAGCAAGGGAGGCTTCCCCCACTATCATATGATCCCCAATGACCTTTATATACCCCTCTTGGCTATTACATACCATTTGTGCACAATTACCAAGAACAATCTACAGGGGATCAAGATAGTTCATCATCTTATTAACAACAATCTGAATATGGTCATGGGTATGGTAGTGCTGCACAACAGTATGGAGCATATCTTTTTAACCAAAACTGAAGAAATGATGATGATGATATTGAGCTTGGGCGACACTCCACTTGGTATTAGGCTGTCAATCTATCAACTATCATACACTCATACTCATCAATCTCTCTCTAATTTATACTCTCTAGTCCCCTCTAATTTCAGGTAAACCATGAACCTTTTGATGCTCAAGTGCTATATGATTTATCTATCTCACTATCATATTTCAGATTTTAATATGTTATCTTCATGGTCATGAATTTCACAACTTATTTGATGATTGAGTTAGTATTAAATGATAATTGATATGTTTGTTATCTACTTATCTTTATTTTCTTATATTTTACACTAATAAATTGATCATGAGCATCAATAATGGTTGCATAATATAAAATACTGGAGAATAAAACGAACAGCGACACAGACAGAACTCATAACTTAAGGTGATCGAGATTTTGATTTATTGTTGTTACTAATGGAAAAAATATTGTTTTCCAGCATTTTCTAATATTCTGTGAATATTTTTGTGAATTTTTTTGGATTAAAAAAAATTCACACCGCGACGACCGCGACGGACCGATATCCGCGACGATATCCGCGACGTATCGGTTTTTCGGCCTGGCCGATACCACGACCGATACCGAGATTTTAAACCATGGTCACAAGGTCAAAAACAAAAACCCAAATCCACATCCCTGATGTCATAATCTTCAAAACTTTGCCTCGAGATGGTACGTGATCCCTTTCACTACCATAAAATTCCCCTGGAAGCTCAAAAGGCTACAATACCAAAAGAAAGACTGCTCAAAGACTCTTGGTCAAGTCACAAGCTCTCCTTCAAAAATCTCTTCAAGGCACATCGACTACAAAAGTTAAGCAACTCGTCGCTGTACCTCGAGGGGGCATTTGTTGACACCAAAAATGTCACTTTACCTCTTCAAGATCCAAAAAGCTACATGAAGTCGCAGCCCGCCATAAATAGGCAATGCTACTTCCAAAAAATCAAATCTTGTCAGAATCAAACAAAAACTGCAAGATCCTTCAAGACAGTCAAAAGAGGAGTACACAAGAAGTTTCGGACCATTTCAAAATCATTTGGCCTAACTTCGCTTCTCCGGCAGCTGAAAAGGAGCTCCCGGCGGTGAAAGCATCGGAGACACCAAATCTTCGATCAGAGCCTGTGGATGGTCTCAAAATACATCCAAAAGGCTTTTCGTCAAGTTCCAAGTAAAACCGACAACGTTTGACCCTACATCAACCCTCGAACAGCTAAATCAAGCCTCTTGGCAGTGAGAACCATCAAGGCAATCACTCATCAGACAGAGCACATGGACGGCTTCAAAATACTTACAAAGGGCTACACGTCAAGTTTCAGTTCATTTCGACAACATTTGACCAGACTTTGACGCTCGGAAGCCAAATCAGGCCTCTTGGCGGCGAAGCTCCCCAGGACCATGGTTTCTAAGACAGAACCTATAGATCATCTCAAAATGACTTAGGTTCTCGGTCAAATTTCAAGTCAATCGGACACCGGTTGACCGGAAATCAAAGTGCGACATCCCCCTCGCGATAAAAATAAGTCTACTGGCGATAGGACCCCAAGCGGCTTCAAAACTTAAACAATAGCCTATGGTTGGTCTTATTTATTGCTCAGAAGGCTTCACCCCAAATTTTAGGTCATTCCGACATCGTTTGACCCAGTTTCAGCTTCTGACGGAAAACCGGCAACTCTACTCTACAAAGTCTTTGGCTTTTCCAGAAAATTAGAAACTTTGCACTCCAAAATGCAAGGATTCTCGTCAAATTTTCTATAGGGAAATCAGGCCAATAAATGATAAAAAATGTCAAGAAAAAATACAGAAGAAAAAAGAATCGAAAAACATAAAAAACGGCCGCAAAATGGGACAAAAGGGGAAAATTTCCCCCAAGGGTCGCAGGGGCCATGGTCGCCAGGGACCATGGAGCCCGGAATCGCCGGGTTCGCCCTTGAAAGCCCATTTTTCATCGTTTTTTCGCGATTCGAAGCTTCCAACTCCTGGGATTTTCCAAAATTCATACTTTTGAGGCACCAAATCCTTTGACATCCGTCAAAATCATGGGTCAATCGTCAAGAGTATCAAAATCAACATTGATCGCCAACCAGTCAACCAAAAAAGGAGTGTATTCTACCCGACCGATCGAGAAATCGACAGGACAGATGGCACCGACCTATTGTTGGCAACCAATACCTGAAGTTACATGGTCATCCGATGTCGATCTACATGAAGATCCATCGATGATCATCGCCAGAAGAATCCCAAAAGACGCGGCACGGCCCGTGACTCTTCAATTGCTCGGCGACCACTTAATGCGATTAATTGACTAGGTTTATTACAGTCATTACTTCATTTCTTTGGACGGCCCATTCAGAAGCGAGCATCCGGGAGTTACAAGTCAAGAGATTCATGGCATTTAAACCATGAAACTCCTCCCATCATGGTAATTAAAGGCGATTAAATGCCCTCAATCTCCTCCGGCCAATCAGAAGCCAAGAAAAAGGAGTTACAAAATAAAGAATTCAATCTTGTAACTCCTCCCTTTATATAGCTTTATGACAATTAAGGCTCATAAATCCTCCTAAATGGCTACCTAAAGCCTATAAATGGAGAGCATTCCAAGAAGAAAGGGATCAGATACAGACATCACATCCCAGTTCAGAAAAAAGGACAGAAAATCCGAGATAAAGAAGAAAGAAAACACTGTTGAAGTTCTGCACCGGCCACCACTACAAGGTGGCAAAAGTCCTTTGGGGAGTACCCCCCTAAGGTCCTTTCCTTCTCCTTCTGCCTCCAATGGCTTAGACGTGGCTTTTCAGCCCGTCTACTTAGTTTTTTATTGGACATAGGACCTCCTTTTGGTCTTTGTCCTCTAAAAACCTAAGATTATAGCCAAGCCAAGCGAATCAAGAGCATCCTCTGTTCTCATCTGCACGGATGATGGCGAAGTCCATATATGGCTTGCGACCGTCAATCTGAACGAATTCCCCACAATCTCCTGAGAAGTTAGATCCTCCTTTTCTTGCTTTTCATTGTAGTTTATATTCTTCTAAAAGAGACAAAAATCACAACTCTTGTCTTTCGTTATTGATAAGAATTGTAAATCGGCTATAAACGTCAAAATCGGCTATAAATGCCAAAAATCAGCTATAAATGCCAAAATTGGCTATAAATGCCAAAAATCAGCTATAAATGCAAAAAAAAAAAAAAACCGCCTTTCACGTCAAATCAAGAAAATGTCTCTTTTCTTAAATATATGTGCAATGGAAAACTTGAAAGAAGTTGATTTCCTTTTTACTTGCGAAGGTTGATCTACGGATCAGCACTTGCAATTCCAAGTAAAATAGAAAATCTGGCACACCCACACAAAAAAATATTGATGCCCGCTTTTGCCCCCCGGTCGCAAAAGGTCTTACCCCACGGACTCCCACGTCCGCCGACCTCGGTAGCACCGAGCAGAATGCGCGGTCCATCACTGCGAGTTGTGTGAAACGCGGTTTACAACCTACATTTTCCCACAGTCGCCTAAAATTCCAAACAAACTGTCCAAAGGACGGGTTTCAGTCTTAAAAACCTTGAATCCCACGCTTTTCATACATAAACGGGGCTGAAACGCACGTGATTACTTCTTAAACCATAGTTGGCCTGAAACCCTTTTTAAAGTAAAAAAATAGACATGGTATTTTCCAGAGCGCGTCATTCAACCGCAAGTTGTGTGAGACGCGGTTTACAACTTACATTTTTCGACATCCTCCTAAAATTCCAAACAAACTATCCGAAGGATGGGTTCCAGTCTTAAAAAACCTTGAACCCATGCATTTCTTTCCTAGCCCTAGCATCACGTGAACTCATTTTAAAGCAAAACGAAGCTCGGAATATCTGAAGACGTGTATTTCAGTCTAGAATTATATGAATTGCATTTCAAACCAAAAGTAGAGACAACACCCTCGTGAAATGCCCTAGAATCATCCATGACGCATTTTTATCAAAATATAGGCTATTGATTGCAAGAAATACGGGTTTCATTAAAAAACGACTCAGAACCCCACGAGATTAGTTCTTGAGCCCGAATTTGCCTGAATAACGTCTTTAAGAAAATAGGACTCCGAAAACTTCTTAGAGCGCTTCCTTCAACTGTGGACTTTGTGAAATGCGGTTAGGAGCCCGTGTTTTCCTAGATCCAGCTAAAACGAGGTTTCGTAATATAATAGATTAGGAAATGCCCGAAGCACGTGTTTCAGACCTAAACAACCCTGAAGCCCACGCAATGCGTTCCTTTCCCTTGAATCGCTTGAAACCTTTTTTAAAGCAAAAAGTATCTCAGATTATCATGAAATGCGTATTTCGGCATAAAATCATTGTAAACACATTTCGAAGCAAAAGACTAGACCATAATACCCTGATATGACCTAGAGTCCGGCACGTGCTTTTATCCAAATATGGGCTATTGATTGTACAAGATTCTTTTGCCTGTCAGAAACGTGGAGGAATCCCACGAAATTAGCTCTTCAGCACACGAAAGTATTTTTCCTGAAACCCGTTTTAAAGTAAAAGACAACAAAGAATTTTCCAAAGCGCATCTCCAAACTATGAATTGTGTGAAATGAGGTTTACAACCTACAGTCTCGCGGATCCGGCTATAATCACGAACTAATTACCTGGAAACAAGGGTCTCGGTCTTAAACAACCTTGAAACCCCTACAATGCGTTCCTAACCACAAAATCACTCGAAACACATTTGAAAGAAAAACATGTCTCGGAATATCCTAAAATACGTTTTTCTGCATAGAATCGTATCAAACGCATCGCAAACCAAGAGACCAAATCGTAACACCCCGAAACGCCCAAGATTCATCCAACACGTGTTTTTATCCAAATATAGGCTTTTGATTGCACGAGATACGATTTTTGGATGGAAACGAGGCTGAATCCCACGAGATTAGTTAAAGTAAAAGACATTAATGAATTTTTCCAGAGCGCATCTCAAAACTATGAACTGCGTGAAATGAGGTTTACGGCCTACAGTTTTGCAGATCCGCCTAAAATCAGTAACGAACTCCCCGAAACACAGGTCTCTGTCTTAAACAACCTTGAAACCCCTGCAATGCGTTCCTTACCCTAGAATTACTCGAAACACATTTGTAAGGAAAACATACCTCCGAATATCCTAAAATGTGTTTTTCGGCCTAGAATCGTATCAAACGAATCGCAAACCAATAGACCAAGTAGTAGTACCCCGAAAAGCCCAAGAATCATCCAACACGTGTTTTTATCAAAATATAGGTGATTGATTGCACGAGATACGGTTTTAAGATGTAAACGAGGTTGAATCCCTCGCAATTAGTTCTTAAGCCCTAATTTGCCTGAAACCCATTTTAAAGTTCAAAAATAATCACCGTATTTTCTAGAGCGTGTCATTCAACTACGAGTTGCGTGAGACGCGGTTTACAACCTACATTTTCCCACAGCCGCCTAAAATTCCAAACAAACTATCCGAAAGACGGGTTTCAATATGAAAAAACCTTGAATCCCATGCTTTTCAGACGTAAACGGGGCTGAATCCCAAGCAATTAGTTCTTAAACCCTAGTTGGCCTGAAACCCTTTTTAAAGTAAAAAAAATAGACACTGTATTTTCCAGAGCGCGTCATTCAACCGCGAGTTGTGTGAGATGCGGTTTACAACCTACATTTTCCAACAGCATCCTAAAATTTCTAAACAAACTATCTGAAGGATGGGTTTCAGTCTTAAAAAAACTTGAACCCACGCATTTCTTTCCTAACCCTAGCATCACGTGAAACTCATTTTAAAGCAAAACGAAGCTCGGAATATCTGAAGAAGTGTATTTCAGTCTAGAATCGTAGGAATTGCATTTCAAACCAAAAGTAGAGACAACACCCCCGTGAAATGCCCTGGAATCATCCATGATGCATTTTTATCAAAATATAGGCTATTGATTGCAAGAAATACGGGTTTCATTAAAAAATGACTCAAAACCCCACGAGATTAGTTCTTGAGCCCGAATTTGCCTGAATAACGTCTTTAAGAAAATAGGACTCCGAAAACTTCTTAGAGCGCTTCCTTTAACCGTGGACTTCATGAAATGCGGTTAGGAGCCAGTGTTTTCCTAGATCCACCTAAAATGAGGTTTCGTAATATAATAGATTAGGAAATGCCTGAAGCACGTGTTTTAGACCTAAACAACCCTGAAGCCCACGCAATGCGTTCCTTTCCCTTGAATCGCCTGAAACCCTTTTTAAAGCAAAAAATATCTCAGATTATCATGAAATGCATATTTCGGCATAAAATCATTGTAAACGCATTTCGAAGCAAAAGATAAGACCATAATACCCTGATATGACCTAGAGTCTTTTGGCATGTGCTTTTATCCAAATACGGGCTATTGATTGCACAAGATTCTTTTGCCTATCAGAAACGTGGAGGAATCCCATGAAATTAGCTCCTCAGCCCACGAAATTATTTTTCCTGAAACCCGTTTTAAAGTAAAAGACAACAAAGAATTTTCCAAAGCACGTCTCCAAACTATGAATTGTGTGAAATGAGGTTTACAACCTACAGTCTCGCGGATCCACCTATAATCACGAACTAATTGCCCGGAAACACGGGTCTCAGTCTTAAACAACTTTTAAACCCCTGCAATGCGTTCCTAACAACAGAATCGCTCGAAACACATTTGTAAGAAAAACGTGCCTTTGAATATCCTAAAATGCGTTTTTCGACGTAGAATCGTATCAAAAGCATTGCAAACCAAGAGACCAAATCGTAACATCCCGAAACGCCCAAGATTCATCAAACACGTGTTTTTATCCAAATGTAGGCTTTTGATTGCACGAGATATGGTTTTTAGACGGAAATGAGGCTGAATCCCATGAGATTACTTAAAGTAAAAGACATTAATGAATTTTTCTAGAGCGCGTCTCAAAACTATGGACTGCGTGAAATGAGGTTTACGCCCTACAGTTTTGCAAATCCGCAAAAAATCATGAACGAACTACCCGGAAACACGGGTCTCGATCTTAAACAACCTTGAAACCCCTGCAATGCGTTCCTTACCCCAGAATCACTCGAAACACATTTCTAAGAAAAATGTGCCTACGAATATCCTAAAATGTGTTTTTCGGCCTAGAATCAAATGAATCGCAAACCAAGAGACCAAGTCGTAGTACCCCGAAAAGCCCAAGAATCTTCCAACACGTGTTTTTATCCAAATATAGGCAATTGATTGCACGAGATACGGTTTTCAGACGTAAACGAGGTTGAATCCCTCGCGATTAGTTATTAAGCCCTAATTTGCCTGAAACCCATTTTAAAGTAAAAAATAATCACAGTATTTTCCAGAGTGCGTCCTTCAACCACGAGTTGCGTGAGACGCAGATTACAACCTACATTTTCCCACAGCCGCCTAAAATTCCAAACAAACTGTCTGAAGGACGGATTTCAGTCTTAAAAGACCTTGAATCCCACGCTTTTCAGATGTAAATGGGGCTGAATCCCGCGCGATTAGTTCTTAAGCCCTAATTGGCTTGAAACCCTTTTTAAAGGAAAAAAAATAGACACAGTATTTTCCAAAGCGTGTCATTCAACCTTGAGTTGCGTGAGACACGGTTTGCAACCTACATTTTCCAACAGTCGCCTAAAATTCCAAACAAACTATCCGAAGGATGGGTTTCAGTCTTAAAAAACCTTGAATCCCACGCATTTCTTTCCTAACCCTAGCATCACATGAAATTCATTTTAAAGCAAAACGAAGCTCGGAATATCTTAAAATGTGTGTTTTAGCCTAGAATCGTATGAATTGTATTTCAAACCAAAAGTAGAGACAACCCCCCTGAAATGCCCTAGAATCTTCCATGACGTGTTTTTTATCAAAATATAGGCCAATGAATGCAAGAAACACAAGTTTCATAAAAACACGACTCAGAACCCCACGAGATTAGTTCTTGAGCCCGAATTTGCATGAATCCCGTCTTTAAGGAAAAAGGATTCCCAAAACTTCCTAGAGCGCTTCCTTGAACCGTGGACTTCGTGAAATGCGGTTTGCAGCCAATGTTTTCCTAGATCCACCTAAAATGAGATTTCATAATAGAATATATTAGGAACTGCCCGAAGCACGTGTTTCATACCTAAACAACCCTGAAGCCCACGTAATGCGTTCATTCCTCTTGAATCGCCTGAAATCCTTTTTAAAGCGAAAAGTATGAAATCCTTTTTAAAGCGAAAAGTATCTCAGATTATCATGAAATGCGTATTTCGGCATAAAATCGTTGTAAATGAATTTCGAAGCAAAAGACTGGACCATAATACCCTGATATGACCTAGTGTCATCCGGCACGCGCTTTTAACCAAATACAGGCTATTGATTGCACAAGATTATTTTGCTAGTCAGAAACGTGGAAGAATCCCACGATATTAGCTCTTCAACCCTATTTTCCCTTAAATCCGTTTTAAAGTAAAAGACATCAAAGAATTTTCCAAAGCGCGTCTCCAAACTATGAATTGCGTGAAATGCTGTTTACAACCTACAGTCTCGCGGATCTGCCTATAATCACGAACGAACTACCCGAAAAAACGGGTCTCGATCTTAAACAACCTTGAAACCCCTGCAATGCGTTCCTTACCCCAGAATCACTCGAAACACATTTGTAAGAAAAATGTGCCTATGAATATCCTAAAATGTGTTTTTCGGCCTAGAATTGTATCAAACGAATCGCAAACAAAGAGACCAAGTCGTAGTACCCCAAAAAGCCCAAGAATCATCCAACACGTGTTTTTATCAAAATATAGGCGATTGATTACACGAGATACGGTTTTCAGACGTAAACGAGGTTGAATCCCTCGCGATTAGTTATTAAGCCCTAATTTGCCTGAAACCCATTTTAAAGTAAAAAATAATCACAGTATTTTCCAGAGTGCGTCCTTCAACCACGAGTTGCGTGAGACGCGGATTACAACCTACATTTTCCCACAGCCGCCTAAAATTCCAAACAAACTATCTGAAGGACGGATTTCAGTCTTAAAAAACCTTGAATCCCACGCTTTTCAGACGTAAACGGGGCTGAATCCCACACGATTAGTTCTTAAGCCCTAATTGGCCTAAAACCCTTTTTAAAGGAAAAAAATAGACACAGTATTTTCCAGAGCGCGTCATGTTAGATATCGCGATCACTGAGGGGGGGGGGTGAATCAGTGATTCCTTAAAAACAGGTCCAATTTAACAACAAAAGCAAATCAAATCACACAAGGACACCAGATTTAACGTGGTTCACCAAAAGGCTACGTCCACGGTTCAAAGACTGTCCGAATACCGATCCGGAACAGGTCTGAATCTATTTAGTCGCACCAACGACAAAGAGCACCAACCCTTAAGTTTCAGATAGCACCAACTATCTAGGAAGCACCTACCCCCTTTACAATTTATCTGCACCAACAGATAGGATCACCAAACCCCTAACACCAAGCACCAACTTGATGTTCTACAAAATTAAAGTAGAGAACTTTTCTACAGCCTTTCCCCTCTACAATCTCTCTCTCTCTCAATCCCTTACAAATTGAAATTTAAAGCATAAACAGAGAGACACTTATCTTATGGACGAATCACCATCTTCATGAGCACATTCTCGTCCACACTTGCTGTAGAAACGTGCAACACAACTGCACACAACAACAGCACCTTCTTCTCTCCAAAACCCTCTCTTTTCATCTCTCTTCTCTTCTCTTCTCTTCTGTGCTCTTGAAAACAAACTTAGCAAGCCTTTATATAGGTTATGGTAACCCTAAAGAGTGTTCAAATTAGGCTAGAATTCGTTTAGAAAGAGTCCCAAACGAAATACATAAGTTTCCTGAATTTTTGTGCAAAACTTCTATTTTTGCGCAACTCAGGTTTCCCGTGTGTTCTACCGGTAGTACTACCGGTTTAACAGATGAGATTCTCATGCCCAAACATTCTGCTGGAATATCAGCCTTTTCTACCGGTAGAACTTGCGATTGACTTTCTACCGGTAGTACTTGCGGTTGACAGATGGAAATCTCAGGGTCAGCCTTTTCTACCCTTTTTCTACCGGTAGAACTACCGGTTGACAGATGAAATTCTGATTTCCTGTACTGTTCTATTTCAGCTCTGTTTTCTCTTTGAAGCTCTATCAACACCACACTTGTGACATTGTGTTGACAATAATTCCAACACAAGATGATACTTGAGATACTAAACACTTCAATGTTTCATAAGACTTCTCAAGGCATCTCAAATTCCAACAATCTCCCCCTTTGGAATTGTTGGCAACACTTGGAACTTCAACACTTGAAACACTTTGAACCAGTTGACCTTCATGAAGCTTCTTCAGAACCATAAACCAACAGAATCAAGATCTTCACATTCACATTCTTGATACCAATCTCCCCCAAGCTATCATAGCATAACTTCTTCTAGCATAGCTTTCTCCTAGCATAACTTTCTCCTCCTTTGACAACAAGTCCAAAGGGACTAACCAAGGAGCGAATAGGATATTCAAGGAATACATTGCTCCCCCTTTCAAGCACAACTCCTAAGGATTAGGAGGGTGAGTAACTCCTAATTTTTTTCGGAGATACTCGAAGACTTCCTTTGGCAGAGGTTTTGTGAAGATATCAGCAACTTGCTCAGTAGTTGGAACATATTCCAACTTTACCTCACCGTGTGCAACCTTTTCTTTGAGAAAGTGATAGCGGATTGCAACATGCTTCGTTCTAGAATGCTGAACAGGATTCTTAGAGATGTGAATTGCACTTGTGTTGTCACAGAGGATCGGCGTAGGATTCGTTGTCGGAACTCCTAGATCAGAGAGCATTTGCCGCATCCATAACACTTGCGTACAACAAGTTGCCGCTGCAATATATTCCGCTTCCGCTGTAGAAAGGGATACTGAATCTTGTTTCTTACTGTGCCATGCCACCAACCTTTCACCAAGATAGAATGCACCACCGCTTGTACTCTTGCGATCATCTATACATCCAGCCCAATCGGCGTCAGAGTATGCAACAAGAGTGAAGGATTTGCCTTTAGGATACCAAATGCCAAGCTCCATGGTACCTTTCAGATATCGAAATATCCTTTTTACTGCTGTAAGGTGCGTCTCAGTTGGTGATGCTTGAAATCGAGCCACCATACATACTGCTTGCAGAAGATCCGGTCTTGTAGCAGTCAAATAAAGCAAGCTTCCTATCATAGAACGATAAGTGGTGTGATCAACGGACGAACCCTTATCATCTTTGCTTAGCTTTGTGTTCGTTGTCATTGGTGTGCTCACTGGCTTGCTGTCTTCCATGTTAAAACGCTTCAGCATTTCCTTGATGTATTTCATCTGTGATATGAAGATACCATGTTTCAGCTGCTGAACTTGTAAACCAAGGAAGAACTTTAGTTCTCCAAGCATTGACATCTCAAATTCTTTCTTCATCTCTTCAGCAAAATTCCTGCACATCTCCTCATCATTGCCACCAAAGATTATGTCATCGACATAAACAATGACAACCAGCTGTTTGCTCAACTCTGTTTTGACATAAAGATTGCTATCAACCAGTCCTTTTCCAAAACCGATCTTGCGGAGATAGAGGTCTAGCCTTGCATACCACGCCCTTGGCGCTTGTTTCAGCCCATAAAGAGCCTTTTTCAACTTGCACACTAGGTCTGAATTTTTGCTAATGAGAAAACCATCAGGTTGCTCAATGTAGACCTCTTCTTCAAGTAATCCATTCAAGAAGGCTGACTTTACATCCATCTGAAATACCTTGAAGGTTTTGTATGTAGCCAATGCAAGAAACATACGAATGGCTTCCAGACGAGCCACCGGTGCAAAGGTCTCTTCAAAATCTATGCCTTCAACTTGAGCATAGCCTTTACAAACCAACCTTGCTTTGTTTCGTATGACCTGACCATCTTCATTCAGCTTATTCCGAAAGACCCATTTAGTACCAATAACATTCTTATCGGTAGGTCTAGAAACTAGTTCCCATGTGGAGTTCTTCTCAATTTGCTCCAACTCCTCATGCATAGCTTTCAACCAACTTTCATCGAGACTGGCTTCAGCCACAGTCTTGGGTTCAATGGTGGACACAAGTGAGTAATTGCTAACTACACTTTGTCTTGTTTTAACACCGGCCTCAGGATCTCCAATGATTTGATCCTTAGGGTGTTGCTCTACCTAACTGCTTTTCTTTCTAGGTGTAGCATCCTCTGAGTCATCCTTTGATTTCTCAGAATCATTAGGTTCAGCCACTTCATCATCAATCTCACTCGAGTCCTCATAAACTGGACTGTCATAATGAGTTACATTCTTTGATTCACGGTTTTCATCAATTCTAACATCGGCACTTTCTATGATTTGTCTGGTCCTTTTGTTAAGACATCTGTAAGCCTTACTAGAGGAGGAGTAACCCAGAAATATACCTTCATCAGCTCTTTCTTCAAACTTGCCCGGATTTTATTCAAGACGCTTTATGTAACACTTGCTACCGAAGACTCTGAAGTGCTTGACTATTGCTTTTCTCCCAAACCATAGCTCATAAGGAGTTTTGTCTTCATTTGGCCTGATCAAGCATCGATTCTGAATGTATACAGCTGTATGGATTGCCTCCTTCCAGTATTTGTCAGCTAGCTTACTCTCAGTTAGCATTGTGCGAGCCATCTCTTGCACGGTGCGATTTTTCCGTTCCACAACTCCATTTTGCTGTGGAGTTCTAGGGGCTGAATATTGTCTTTGAATGCCATGGTGCTCACAATAGTTAGTGAACTCTTCAGATGTGAATTCACCTCCTCGATCAGACCTTAAAATCTTGATACGTTTTCCAAGCATATTTTCAACCTGTGCTTTAAATACTTTAAAACGATCAAGTGCTTGATGTTTATGCTTAAGAAACAATACCCATGTCATACGAGTATAATCATCAATGCATAACATAAAATACTTATCTCCATTGGTGCTTTGAGTTCGCATCGGTCCACAGAGATCAGTGTGCACTAGCTCAAGAGGTTTCTTTGAATAATGCTCCTTTGACTTGAACATTACCCTCGTTTGCTTTCCCTTTTGGCAAGAATCGCAAATGGGGTTGGAAGGCTTTTCAACTGTAGACATACCTCTAACAGCCTTTGAATTGCAAATCTTTGACATGTTATCAAAGTTTAGATGCCCAAGGCGTTTGTGCCACAACCAACTTTCCTCTGTCCGACTCATCAAGCAAGTCTTTTCAGCTCCATCTGACAATGTATAGAGATTTCCAGCAGTCCTAGATCCAGTAGCCACTGTTTTGCC